>CM038221.1:129411933-129679074 GCA_021442155.1 Cymbidium sinense | reverse complement strand
GATCATTTATTCAATGAACTACAATAAGATCACAATCAGGCCATATTAATTATAGCATGTTTGTGAGAAAATCTCTAATTTCTTTTGTTTTTAACATCTTTTTGTGTTTCTCTATTACCATAAATTTCAGTATTATTTTCATTTATATGTTAATTATGTGAAATCTCTTAAATATAATGAAGTCAAACTCATAAATATCAAAGTGTATTTTAATGTAATTGTTGCAATTTCTTTAAAAACTCCCACAACATGAAATAAAGTCTTTAATAGCATTTAATTTTATCTTCAGTGGTGGCTTAAACTATCATAAAAATCATAACAAGGGTTTCAAAGCTGTCACAAAACAATTATTCTTGCTTTTCGCCATAATGGCATTTCACAACGGCTCTAGAACTGCTGAGAAAAATAAATAGCAGTAATTTTTACCGTCACAACTTTGCATATTGTAATGGTTTAAACTGCCTCTATTATCACAAAATATTTATGGCATGAACTACCACAAATGAAACATAATTGTGCCATTTAAAAATGCAACAACTTGAATTATGGTGGTAAAAAAATTCACAAATAGTATATATTTAAAAAACAATTTTAAAATTTTAGTACAAATCATTTTCTATCAAATGACATTGAATATTACACAAAAATACATATAGTTTAAATAACTATTTATTGATAATATATTTAGTATATAATTAAGAACGATTTACATATATACCACACAATTTTTATGCATTTACATACCTATACAAAATGTTGAAAGTGATGAATGAAGCCACTTTTGCTTTGACTAAATTATTGCAATTACAAGTTTTAGGGCAATAAATCAAGGACTCAACAAAAAAAAATATCAAGCATTGAAAGAAATCAAAAAAAGAGAAAAAAAATCCAAGATCAAATAGATGGCAAACTTATACACAAAAAAATAAATGAACTCTCAAACATAAAATATCATCCCAACACAAGATTATTTGCTCCTGATACAAATGACGAGATAATCTAATATTTTATAAAAATATATTTATTAAGCAAATAATTAGATAATAGCTCAACACATATAATAAATACCAAAAAGAACATAAAACAAGAAACAACAAATGCTTAGATGAGATAGTCCCTCTATAACATCAGTCTTCATTAAATGGCTCGTTGCCTCCCTATCAATATAAATTTAAGCATTATTAATAACATTATAATAATGGAAATTATTACAAAAACCTTTTGAATTAAGAAGTTAAACACCATGAGAGAAGTGCTTGGTGGTGCAATATGCATCTAAAATTATTTCATAAACTGTCTTACCTCATCACTCAAAAAACTGATAACTCCTATTTTGGACTTTATTGTGCATCTTCTCTTTCGATCTAGTAGCAATCTGCTACTTACGTTGCCCTCATCTGTGGTGGTAGTTCTGTGAGGAAAGTATTTAGTTGGGGTTACTCCAAACCCTTGTGTCCATACTCTTTCAAGATGTCCAAGTCCTATTACTATCATGAGTACCTTTTCATTCATCTCAACATTCTCATCCTTAGGTATCAACCCTTCTCATAGTAGAAGTTTATAAGGTTGCTCCTATTTAAAACAAAAATAAAAAATAGTTAGTTTTGGCTTAAGTGATTGCATTCATCAAAAATAATAATTAAACTTAATAATACTCATTAAAGTCTAGCATTCTAATCTAAGAGCAATCTATAGTTGAAATCTATCTTGAATAGCTTGCACAAGTATAATTAATAAAGTTAGTAACTATTAATAATAAGTAATATAATGAAATCGCATACTATCTTCTTTTGTGTACTAATAGAGCTCACACGACTCACCGTGTGAAGACACGTCTACTTTTTCACTTTCTTACTATTCCGCTCTCTCCTATAGAAATATATGTTAATTATTTTGAATTAAACAAGCTTAAGCATGAGCACTACACTGACCTAATCTTCTCGTTGTGACCATGTCACCAATAATTTCAAATTTTGATAGAAATAGTGTATAATAAAGTGATATCCGTAAACTAAAATTTAAGTTACAAGTTCATGAAGAATAGAAATTACTCTATCTTCAACTAACTTCCTCTTTTTAAATGGCTCCATACCCAATTTAGAGTATTGATGCTACTATTTGGTCTCTTGCAATAACACCCAAATAAGATCTTAGTAGTATGAATTATGAGATATTGCAAGGTATACCATTTTCATTAACCTCAATGCCTAGTGGCGAATTATGAATATCTGCGTATGTTGTAAAAAGAATCAATTATAATAATAAAGCAAGTGATATATCAATTATTAAAAAAATTATCTTTAACAAATTAATTCTATTATAGCTTTCTCAAAGTTTATATATTGAAATATCTCACAGGATACATGAAAATTTTTTCATAAATGCATTTGATAAAATGTTTTCATGGTTTGATGAGAGGTGGAATTTTCTTGCAAAAACCTCTATCGTAGAAGTGTGATATCTTTTCTTCATCTCGAAAACCAAATTGACCAAAATTTGGCCAGTCTTTTTATGTTATTAGAACATTCAATGCTCAATTGTTTAAGAAATTTGGTTATATTCCAAGCTAAAATAAGATATTTAATAAAATATTTCTCATATTTTATAGGTATGGATCTAATTTTGTATTAAAGTGGTTGTAAATGTGTGTGGGCTCCAAAAATTTGTCACCGACCTCTCGACAAATTGGTATTGAATTTGAAGAGAGTGATTTGAAATGTGTCGATGTAATTTTCAGAAAGTAGATGAAATAGTAGATAAGACACTACCCAGAGATATCATCCTCATTTGGTGAGAACTTTAGATCTGGTTCCAGGTTTCCTATAGGCGCAAGCCCCTATAATTAATTACCCCTCCCAATAAGTGAGAGCATTTTGATTAAAAGGTGGTTAGATGCTTGCATAGTGTATATTAGCGATATGAAGTTTGATTTAGATTATGAAATTTATCGTTTCAACTTAAACCGATGGTTGGGGAATAATGGCGTGCGATCTAGATCCATGGTTTCGTCATCACGATCCGCGTCCACTAGTCTACTTAGGGGAGGAGGTCGATGACGACGGAAGAATCCTCTCAAACATGGGTTACATCGTCAAGAAATTTTTGTGGGGTGGTGTTTGTCTAAGGAACTTAAGTCCAATAGCGAGGGTTGTTTGTCCTCATATACCCTATGATTCACAACTCAAAGGGCGAGTCATTGGGGAGCATCAGTACTGTGATTGTAATATAATGGAGCGCCAAACCACGTCGAGGACTCAGTATGCGCTTCATTTGTGGAGCCTATTGGCCAAGTCACCTGAGCGGAGGACACGCATGTCCTACAAGAGATTAATTGAGAGTGAACATAGCATAACACTTGATTTGACATTGGCTCTTTTGTGAGCTAGAGTTTTCTTAATTTGTCACCCCCGATAAATAATTGCGGAAGGTGGATAGATTGAATTTGATTTAAATTTTTAATGATAAAATTCCATTTAAGCAGTTTCAGATTGTTATTTAAAAATTGATTAATTAAAATATGTTTAAGAGTTTTAGATCCTGTCAACTCTGTTTAGCTATTAACAGAGGATTTGATCTACTCTCACCTGATAGAATCTATTTCTCAAATATTTTACTGATTTGAAACTCTTATTATAGGTTTTAAGATTTTGTTAACTCGGACCCAGTCCTAAGACTAAACCGGGAAGCAACCCTTGCAACATTCTCAAACACTTGAATTTAAGCATTCAACATAATGTTGGGGACCATGAGGGTGTATTTAAGACTTTATGCAATGTTTATTTCTGAATTATGGATAGATTGAGTTTTCTTTAAGCTTTAAATGAATAGATTTCATTTAAACAGTTTTTTAGAAATTGATATTTAATTTGAGTTAATTTAATTAGAAATATTGATTAATTTGAATATGTTTAGGAGCTTTAGATCCTGTCAACTTTGTTTGGCTGCTAATAGAAGATTAGATCTACTATCACCTGTCGGTTTCTCAAATATTTCACTTATTTGAAACTCTTATAATAAGTTTTTAGGTTTTGTTAACCCGGACCCAGTCCTAAGACTAAACCGAGAAGAAACTCACAAACATCCTCAGACACTTGAATTTAAGCATTCGGCATAGTGTCGGGGTCCATGCGAGTGTATTTAAGACTTTATGTAGTGTTTATTTTTGAATTATGGATATATTGAGTTTGCTTTAAGCTTTTAATGATTAGATTTCATTTAAAAAGTTTTTTAGATATTGATATTTAATTTGAGTTAATTTGATTAGAAAAATTGATTAATTTGAATATGTTTAAGAGTTTTAGATCCTGTCAACTATGTTTAGCTACTAACATAGGATTAGATCTACTGTCACCTGACAGAATCAGTTTCTCAGATATTTCACTAATTTGAAACTCTTATTATAGGTTTTTAGGTTTTGTTAACGGGACCCTCCCAAAGCAGAAACAACCGCGAATCCTCGGACACTTGAATCTAAATATTCAGCATAGTGTCGGGGCCCATGCGGGTGTATAGTAATTTTAGGTAATTTTGTGTTCAAATTATGACATTGATTTTGTATTTTCATTTAATTCCAACTTAGCATGCGCAGCCTTTTCAGACATTAAAATTTGCACTTGAAATCTCTATGTCCAAGCATGCAGGAATTTATAGTTTTAGATAATTTCACTTAATTAGTAGTTTCGTTGATTTTAAAATTCATAATTAGAATGAAATCTCTCAATTTTTGATTAAAGGAAGACCTATAATTTTTGTATAATTGGATTTAGTATCTCTTTCTATCTACTTGTACAAAGAATTGCATATTCGGTGGCAAATTTTTTTTTTATTTTGAAGCTATAGGTTCAAAGGATAATTTAGTTTGTTATTTTAAGAAAATGATTTATCCCTTGAAGTAATTCTCATTTCCCCCCTCTTTTTTATTTGAACTCTCCTATATTCGTTTTCTCCCTTCTTTTTTATTCGAACTCTTTTACATTTGTTTTTCCCCCTCTTTTTTATTCGAACTCTCCTATATTCATTCCCATACCTTTTTTTTAAAAGCAACCCACTCACTATCTCTTCTAATTTCTATAAATAAGGCCAAGAGGGAGTCTCCTATTCTATTCCATTTGTTTGAAGGGTTGGAGTTAGGACAATTGAACAGGAGCGGTAAGAAATTTTAGTGGGCTTTAAACTCTGATTAGATAAATTTCGTAAGTGTTTTTCACCCTTCTTTTTATTTTGTTTTACTTTTATGTTTGTCGTATGTCATTTTACTTTTCCCCTTTTTTTGTTTGATGCTTTTAGTTTAAAATTAGCTATATGTTTCCTTACTTTAGTGTTCTTAAGTCAGGTTATTTCACTCTCCCCTTTTTTTCTAAGTCAAAAGATTTGGCCTTAATTTTGCGACATACGGCGTCATCCCGTGTAGGTGATCGAGTGTATTTTGATTACTCGATGCTTTGAGCGTGCGGTGTCTGATCATAGCATTTTTCATCTCGTCGTGCCCTCTTGAGCACGATGAGGTCTTTAAACCTCAAAGAAGATAAAAGCAATATATATATTCATTCTCCCCCCTCCCCCCACCCCCTCGTTTTTTTTAAGTCTAGAAATTAGACAAAATTTTGATTTCTGAAGCGACATCTAACGGATGTTGGCTTACTCAAGATGCCCTCTTGAGCATAGTGGCGGTGTCTTTGTGATCTGTACATTTTTCTCGTCGCCTCTTGAGCACGATGAGGCCTTCAAACCTGCAAAGAAATACAAGCATGTATATATATTCATATTCATAGATCTCACATGTTCTGACACATTTTTTTTTCGGCGCGCTGCAATGCTTGGCAAGAGAACAAGGTTGGGTATGCAATTGAGAATGTAATCTGAGGAGCGACGGAATCGAAAGAAGAATTATCTCGACGATATTTTTCTCGGTTTTGTTGCAAAGAGAGGGAAATCCGATGTAAGGAATCACGATCAAAATTGAGAGAAGAATTCACTCGACGATGATGTTCTCCGGTTTACGAGTCAAATTGAAAGGTTTATGGGCTGCGGAAAGGAGGTTGTGGGCTGCAGGAAGGAGGTTACGAGCTGCGTGAAGGAGGAAAGGGGCTGGCGGGCCGGGGGAAGCAGCGGAACGGCGGAGCGGGTCGTGAGGTTTGAAGGCTGGATGTGGGTCAGGACGGTGCGGCTGGCGTGTGCAGCAGGCTATGGAACAGCAGCGTTGCAGCAGAACAACACGGGCATGCCAGCAGAGCCGACAAGCAGGCAACTGCGGAAGCAGGTCGCAGGCAGGATGGCAGTGGGTACGGCGGGTCGAAGGACGCGGGCCGGAGCGGAGGCAGAGCGGACTGCGGAAGCGCGGGATTGCGCCAGTGGTGGGATGCGGGACGTGCAGTGGGCTGGGTTGAGCGGAACAGCGGGCTGGGTTGCATGAAACGGCAGGTTGGGCCGGTGGAACGGCGCGGGTCGCGCGGAATGGCGGGCTGGGCCGGAGAGCGTGCAGCCGGTGTGGTTTCGCGGGCCGGAGCGCGTGCAGTGGGTGCGGCGGGCCAGAGCGGCGAGATTTGCGCCGGTGAGATGGGTTCGTGCAGCGGCAAAACCGTGAAAATTGAGAAGCGAGAGAGGATTACTGTACAGAGTGTAGGAATGGGAAGAGAGGGAGAGAAACCATTTTTTTTCTTTTTCTTTCTTTTTTGAACGGGCCGAAAATGAGAGAGGGAGCAATTTTCTTCTTTTTTTTAACGAGAGAGGTGGGATCAGTTTTTCGAGTATGGCTATTTAGGCTTAGTTAATTTCTCTAAATATTTAATTAAATTTCAATTATGAGTTTTATGTCAACAGACTCATATAATCAATATATATCAATATTAGGCTATTAGATGTTACTCAACGGCCTTTCGTTTATGATCGCGTTTGGTTCACGTCGGCGTCAAATTGGATCAATTTTAGCTCAAAATATCCGTCGCCACTTCTGATAGCTCGATTTTCATGCAGACTCATCCGAATTGAGTGCGAATAATCTTACTTGATAGATTTCGATGTTTTGAAGCCAATGGCATGATCAATTTCATGAACTGAGGTCGTTTGATCTTCGTCGGTGCCTCCTGATCTCGATATACGTGCAGGCGCGTTGACGACTCAAGCGCTTGATCGGAAGATCATCAAGTCATGTAATATTTATATTCTAACCATTTTCGACGTTCTGAACGTGATAGCGAAGTCCGTTTGTCGATCGGAGGTCATTTGAGTTGATTTTGGTGACGTCGAGTGCATTTCAGCCTCGATTTGCGCGTTATCATCTCAAATCTTTCAAAATTTGCATAGACTTATTTGAATTGAGCGTAAACAGTCTCATTTGATATATTTCGACGTTTTGAAGCTAACAATCAATTTATACAAACGGAGGTCATTTTGACCATTTTCAGAGATCTAATATATTTCAACCTCGATTTGCGCGCTACTACTACTAATTATTCAACATTTCCACAGACTCGTCTAATTTGAATGTTGATAGTCTCATTTGACAGTTTTTGATATTTTGAAAAAGCGGTGTGATCGGTTTGAGCGAAGTCGTTTGATCGTGGTTGTAAACTCGACTTCGTGTCGACACGTTGATAGCTCAAGCTTAATCGATTCTTCGTTAGATTTTCAATATTTATATTCGATCAATTTCAAAGGAGAAGTCCGTTATCGATCATATGTCATTTACCATTTTGATGGCCAGGTGTATTTTGAGCCTCAATTTGCGATTACTCAAGTCGTCGAATTTGATTTGTAGGCTTGAATTTGACTTATGGCACATGGATGTCAACAATGTGTATGTAATTATTGCACAATATTTTTATGTAGATAGACTTAACGAAAAAGTGGTTGGACCATAGCTACGTGTTCAAAATGTAGTAAAAAGGATGATATAGTGTTCAGGCCTTATAGAGTTATATCTACACTTGCATGACCTTCATTTTTGATATTTAAGAATACATAATTTTATATTTTTGTTTTTTTAGGAAAATTTACTTTTTATAATAGTTTAATTTGATGCATTATATATGCTTTTCATTAGCTTATGTGTGTGACTTCGGATGACATATGGAAAGACAACTTTTGAATTATATAGCTTTTGGAGCATTATTATTAGCTTTATATGTCTTCAGCTTATTCTTCTATAGGAATTATATACCTATATTATTTGGACATTTGTATGTTGTTAATTTCCAAACATTTTTTATGAAAGATGTGAAATTAGACTTATTTAATAAAATAGATACATATTACTTAGGCATCATGCAAAAATTTATTTGATTAAACATAAATCTCAATTTATTTTGGAATTGAAAATTTTTAAGGCTCAAGTTTAAAACAATCCAAGCTCTGATTCTAGCAAATTTATAGTCTAAGTGAGCATTTCAATAAGGCAAACCTAATGATACTATTAATTAGTTGATCTAAGTCGAGATGTGCCTAGATCAAATACTAGAAATATACTAGGAAATTTTTTAATAGTAATTATGATGGATAAAGTTGAATATCAAATACATTTTAAGATTGAATGCACTTTAATTGGGATGTAATAGTAGTTGTGTGTTTCCCAACTTAAGAGTGAAATAGTCTATCTTTAAACCATTACTATCCTTTTAATTTAATGATTATGATATTATTTGGGAGTAAAAATCTAGTTAGGGATACCAATTGGTGTTAAAAATTATTTAAATGATTATTGTGAAATTTCCAATGTTTATTATGAAATTCTTATAAATATTGAAAGCCTTAGGAAAATAATTGTTAGTGGGTTGTCTTGAATATTTTGAAAGATGATCTAGAGAAAAAGTTGTCCAACAATAATCATGTCCATGACATAAATATGAATATTCTTTTGAGGTAACAACTAGGGTTTCTTGATTCTTGAATTATTTTCTGCAAAATGGATAAATATATAGATAAAATTGAAAAGATGTTACTAGATTGCAACCATGCCTAGATGATTAATGTGAATATCCTTTTTAAGGCAATGACATCAAACACCAATTTTATTTTGACATTAAGCATCAATGGTGTTTAAAACAATAGCATCAATCTTGATGTGAAGTGGGAGTCAACATAACTAGTTATAATGGCCATCAATCTTGGTGGTAATTGTGGGCATGAGTTGGTATCAAAGTTATTAATTGCTAGCATCAGTAATGGTAGTAATGATAAGTATCAATGCTAATGAGAAGGGTGGGCATTAATGCTAATGGTGAAAGATAGCATCAATATTAGCAATAATAGAAAGCATCGCAACTAACAACAATAATAAGAGATGGCAGCAATAATAATCACCAACCTTTTGGAGATAATATGCATCAACATTACTAAAGATAATGAGCATTAATGCTACTTGCAATAGCTATGAGTGTTGACACTACTTATGATGATGATAGGTGTCAATAATTTTGATGATAAGGAGCATTAGTCTTGCTAGTGGTGGTGGAACTTAGTAATATTTATAAAGTTAAGTAGAAGCTGTAGTGGCAATGATAGGTGTTGACACTATAAAATATTAGATATATTGAGGAATTATGGGCTAAAAAATTTTTCCATCGACCTCTTGCAAATGAAGAGAGTATGATTTATGTGTCAATGAAATTTTCAAAAGGCAGATGGAATAGTATATAAAAAATTACTTAGAGATTTCACCCTCATTTTGTGAGGACTTTAGATCTGGTTTCAGGTTTCCTATAGGCGCAAGCACCTATAATTAATTATCCCTCTCAATGTTGAGAGAGAACTTTCGATTAAGGCTAGTCGTTAGATCCTTGAATACGTAGCGTATAGTAGCAGCATGTAGAGTTTTGAAATTATGGGGTTTAAAATTTATGAAATTTATCATCATCAGCTTAAAGTGGATGGTTGGGAGAATGACGGCATGTCAGATCTAGATCTCATGGTTCCATCATCTTCGGGCATGCGGTCCTAGTCTACTTAATAAGGAGGTGGTATTGACCAACAGGATCCTTATCGACACACATGGGTTACATAGTCCAAAAAATCCTTGTAGACCTGGAATGGTGTTTGTTTAAGGAGATAGACTTAAGTCTATCTTAGCTGACAGAGGGCTTTTTTTCCTATCAGGTGTATCCTATAATTCACAACTCAAAGGGCAGAGCTATTAGGGAGCATATGAGCTACAATTGTGATCATAATATAATGGTTCCATTTGGCAACCACGTCGAGAGGACTGGTGTGCGCATCATATGTGGAGCTTCTTGGCCAAACCATGAGGATATGCACGTCCTTACTAGCATGAGATTGATTAAGAGTGAATATAGTAGAACACTTGATTTGACATTAGTTTCTTTGTGAGCTAGAGTTTTCTTAATTTGTCATCTTCAATAAATAGTTGTGAAAAGTGGATTGAATAGAGTTTACTTTATGTTTTTCAAGATTAAATTTTATTTAAGCATTTAACACTTAATGACATATTAGATTTTGCATTTAGATTGACATTTGATTTTGATTAATTCAAATTGAACTTGCATATTTTGATAATAAATATCCCCTCGGTTGAAATCTTTATGCAACACAGCCATCATCGAGATTTATGAGTTTGCTTAATCATTTAATTTATTATTTCAAATCTTTTTGACTCTATTAGTTTAATAATAGAGGATCAAATCTACTGTTATATGTAATTAACATCTCGAGATATTTCAATAAGTTGAAATTCTTATAATAATTAGATTTTTAGGTTTTGTTAACCCTTGATCAGATCAAGCAGAGAAGCAACATGCGTCCTCACTAAGTTTGTGCATTCAACATAGTGTCAAGGCCCATGCGGGTATTTAATAAATCAGATAATTTTATTTCTAAATTAAAAGATTAATTTCATATTTTTATTTAATTCCAACTTAACTTGCATAATTTTTTCAGATATTAAAATTTGCACTCTAAATCTTATGTCATGAGCACATACATATTTTAGCTTAGATAATTTCATCTAATTAATGAAATCATTGACTTTGAAAATCATAATTAGAATGAAATTCCTTAATTTTGGATTGAAAGAAGCTCATTCATGGAGAATTTAATTTAGCATCGATAAATGTTGCGTTCGCATGGATTTTAGATTTATATTCTCGATTTAACAATTATTTAATTAATTTTTTTTCAATGAACAAATTATTTATTTAAATACAAGCTTTTATTTTGCTCAATTCAACTTTTTATTTGAAAAGCTTTATTTGAATTTTTTTTTTACTTATTCATTAAAGTACACTTTAATGTCTCTTATGTGCTTGAAATTTGTAAGCCAATCAGCGATCCAAGATCCTTTTAAAGGGCATTCATGAATGATCGAGTTGCCTAATTGAATTTGTCTTGTGAAAGCACCAAATTACTTGCAAACTTTTATTCTCAATTTGAAATTAGACATTTAGACTTACCCAATCATTTGTCATTTAATATTCAATCGAGATCTTTACTTCATTTGTTATTAAATATGATTTATTCATATAAAGTGACTTCAGATCCAATATGAATTTATCATTAACTCCAGATCAAGTTTCATATTTATTTAGTAACTAGACTTTAAATTTTTCTTAAGTCTCTTGTGAGTTTAGTATTAGCCTCCCCAAATTTCAATTAAAGCTTGTTTAATTTTGAGGGATTTTAAAGAAAGCGAACTCAATTTATACCATGGAATTAAGTTTTAGTAAGAATGGGTCCACATTGATTCCTTCCATTTCTATAAATGAGGCTAAGGAGAGGATTATTGCATTTTATATCATTTGCTTGAGTTTAAAGGACTTGAAAAAGAGAGAGAATAATTCTGACTCAAAGCTTGGGTGGTCTTTTAACTTAATTTTTTTTTGTGAGCACTCTTCTTATTCTTCTTTTTGATTTAATATTTATTTTCATATTTATCATATATCTTTTTTTAATTAATTTGATTTTAGATGATTTCCATTTAAATTTATATAAGTCCCAAAATTGTGAAATTTTGGCAGATTTCAAAGATATTCCCATCATCTCAGTAGAGCTACATCGAACAATTTTGGCTACCCGACATCTAATGAGTGCGTGAGGGGTGCCTTTACATCACGGTCGTTTCAATCTCGTTATCTTTAATAAGCGTAATAAGGCGCCTTCAATCACTGCATAAAAGCAAATATAAAATATTTCATACACATTCAAGCCCTTTTTTATTTAAGTCCAAAATTCAGTCTAAATTTCGGTAGTATTTCGACATAGGAGGCTGCATCTAAAAATTTTGGCTTACTCGATACCCCCTAATGAGTGTAGCGGCGATTAATGTCACCTGCGACCAATTGCATCTCGTCACGCCACGATGAGCACGAAGCGCTTCAAATCTGCATAAAATATATATGCATATATATATTCCACATTCACATCACATCAACTATTTCACTATAGCATTGACATTGGCGGGCGGCTTGAAGGAATGGGAGTAATAGGAAGTCGATTGAGCGATTTACTGGTTTAGTATAGAGAATACGATGGTGGAAATCATTAAATCCAGCACCCCCACACAAAGGAAGAAAGTTTGAAAGGCTCCATGGGAAATGATAGCCACAATGAGCCTTGATAGTTTCCACTCTCAACACCATCCATAACCAAAGAGTAAGTAGATGTGGACCTGTAAGAGCAGGACCAATTATGGTGGCAAAAAATAACAAAATTTCAGCAGGATGAGCATACTCAGATGTCAAGCCAAATGGTGTAGCATATTCATGATGCACCCTATGGACAGCTTATACATCCATTTCATGTGTAGTACCCTATGCCCCCAATAAAACACAAAATCCTTGAGAATGAAATAGAATACAATTTGTGATAAGATCACATGCCAGTGTGGAAGTGGAAGTGATGTTTTCAGGCCCATTCATCTAAAAACAGGGTAGGAAAAATATCATAACAGGTGGATTCACGCATACATGATGCAGGACCAGACGCAAGATGCATTTCTCCTGAAAAATAGGGGTGTTATTCTTTCTCTGAATTTTGTATTTGCTGAAAAGTCCTGTTCTCTCAAACATATGGATGGAAGTCCAGAAAGGAAGAACACGCTTTCATGAAAAATGAACAAACCAAAAGTAGCCAGTTGAAAGTCACTGAAATGGGTGATTAGAAACTTTCAACAGGAATCGAGGGAAGCCATCGTCGACGGCTAGGAATCGAGGGAAGCCATCATCGACGGCCACCGACTCGAACGCCAAAAAAACACGGCGCGATCGTGGGGAGAGGCACAATGGTGAAAGGGTGATTTCTGGCTGTGGGAGTCGGACCAACAGGGAGAGAGAGAGAGAGAGAGAGAGAGGCTTACGGGTTGAAGGAATGGAAAACGGGCGAGGGAGAAGGAGTTACCTTCGGTTTGTGTGCTGTTGGAGTTTCGAACGAGAGGAAGAGAGGAAGAGAGGAGATACCGTGTGTGAAGGTTTGAATGAATGAGAGAGCCTTTTCCCTTGTGAAGTGCGCTCGATTTTGAGGAGAACCGTAGGAGGGAACGGTTGAGAGTTAGAGAACGCTGGATCAGTTGAGGGAATTTGAACGCAAAGGAAGGAAGGGAATTGGAAGCCTTGCGTTCCTTCCGTCTGGTTTGCGAAGAGAGATCAGGTGCGGCAGCTCGTGGAAGGGGAGTGAGCGAGGGTCAACAAGAATTAGCATTATTAATGATAGTAAATATTATTATTGATGTGATTAAACTAAGTACACATATATTATTCAAATAAATAATAATGAGTAGAATATCATTCTAATGAGAATCTATTAAAAATTAACAAGTCAATTACTAATCTTATGTTCCACCTTAGCTTTTATCTAACTACTTAAATTTTGAAAAAAAAAAATTTGCTATTTCGAAGTTTACTAAAATGCTCTAAAATTTTTTTATTTAAATTCAATATGGAAAAAAAGTACTTTGAATCTATGAAACTTCTAAACCTATTCTTGAAATTTTTGTGTTTATAATTTTTTTTAAATTGTTGTCAATTAAGAGTAATTATATCTTATTATTTCTATCGAGATCATGAACACCTAATCATAAAAATTAATTAGTCATATTTTTATATACTAATTAGAATTTAGGTTACATTTTTAATTATCTCTCTCAATGATTTTAAATCCTCAAATATCATATGTTTAAATCCTCAAATATCATATTTGAAAGACTTATTTACTTTTCTCTACTTGTTTACTTTTCTATACATCACAATAGATTTTAAATTATGAGTGATCAGTTCACAACTAAATTTAACATTGAGAAAGTAAAAAGAAATAAATAAATTAATAATAAAACAAACTTTATTTTAACAACATAATATTAAAAGAACGGCATAAATTTACCATAAATCTAGAATTCAAATACTTATTTCAATATTTCGGATACAAAACACAAACAAATAAATGAACATATATATAATTTATAGAAAATATAAAGAAAAGAAAAGTGTGCACCAAAATATTCTCATCAAATTATTATCTCTTTCTTCTTATTCTCTGAGTTAAATATTCTTCACACATTCAGTGTCTCCAAATGGTACTAGAGACCAAATCATAAACTAAAAAAAAAACTCTAAAGAAAAATACCCCCTAAGATACAAAATAAGTAAGTTAAATCTCTCACTCACATTCCTCCTCAGTTAATAAATGCATGTCATGAAAACCTCTTCAAAAATTTATTTCATAACTCTCCAAACTAACTCTGAAACTGCTTCAAAATTGAATCTATCAACGTGTAGCACTACAACACTGCTTTGTAGCACTTAGGTGCATGTGGCTCTCTCTAATTTTTGGCTTCAAATCACTAGTTTTAATGCCACGATGCTGGGTCTAGCATTGCAACTGCAAAACAGCGTTGCAATGTTATCTCTTATATTTTATGCCGAATTTTTTGAAACTATCATCATAGCATTGCAAGACTAGTATCGTGGCTTTGCATTAATTAATTTTAGTATTTTTCTTTCTTTTTTCCTCCAATAAGAGATATTTTATTATAAACACTTAAAATTAAGAAATTAAATAATTAATTAATAGTTCTTGACTTAAAAATGTGTGACAATTTCATTGTTTTTTTTATTATCATGATAACAAGTAACAATATTAGTAGAGAAAACAAGTGTAAGTGTTGGTTTTTATAATGGATGTGATACTTATTGGCAATAGTGTACATTAGTGCTATTGGAGGAAATAGACATCAATATTAATACATGTGGGCATCAATGATGGTGTGAACTATTACTATTAGCAATGATAATATGTACCGAGGTTAATTTTTAGTCTTCATCTTGATAGTTAGCATTAACATAATAAGCAATAATAAGCATTGACCTTAGTGTCTATAATCCGACAATGGCTAACATTAGTATTGGTGGCAATGGTAGGCATTGGCCTTATTAACAACTACAACCATTAGCTTTGTAGCAACTATGGAATTGATATTATGTTGATGACAAGTGTCTATTATATTATTGATAGCAAGCACCATGTTTGTTAAAGACAACCAACATCACTAAGAATCAGTATTAGTTTCTAGAGTTTCCTTATTAGTGATAAGATGTATCATTCTCAATAGTGATGATAGATGTTGGCATTATTGATGAAAAGTACTAGCAAGCAAAGCTCTAGATTCTCTCTTTTTGAATCCTTCTTTTGGACTCCTTACAAGCATTCCCTATTTATAGATTTTAAAAGAGATATTTTAATTATATTGATAGAAAATTAGAAAACTCTAATGGATAGTTATGCTGATCACTCTTACTTATATATTATTCTTTTAGATTAAGAGAAAGTAGTACCTGAATGATATCTAAAATTAGTGAACTTAGACTCATTAGGTTATTTTCTTTGAGATACTCGATTTAACTAGCATACAATAATCATAAGTTTGTTAATTGATCCCTAAAATGATCTTATAAAAAATTCTAAATATAAATATACTTTTTTATTAAGTCTACTTGGACTTAGATCAAGATTTTTTTTATATTGTTAGGTTTAAGTTTGATCTAAAATGGATCAAACTCAAAAAAATGTTTGGCTCATATCTGATCAATTCATTAACCAGTCAAATATTTGATTTGAATCTATCCCCAACCCATCTTACCCATTTATTACATATATTATGCAATATTTTGGATTAACAATATGAATCCTTTAGCTCAATTACATGACTAGAACTAGCCTAACCTGAACTAGAATTATGATCAAGTCAAATTCAGATTTATTTTGAGTTATTTTGATCGACTTGAACCCTACTCAAATAATTATTGAGTTAGCTCTTTGGGAACAAACTTGATCCAAATAGTAAATAGGTCAACCTAATCGAGTTTAGTTTAATGCAATCCACTTTTAAATTTAAGATTAAAGGTATAAATCCTTGCATAAAATTAAGTAGCTACAAACCAAATCATGGAAATGGTTAAATACACATTTTCATAATCGTTCCTACAAATGCTTCACTCAACTCTGTTATATATCACCATGTGTGTGTGATTCTCGATGTTCTCTTGTTGTTCGAAATTCCATGCTTTGATCTATACACATTTTCATAATCGTTCCTCAACTCTAAACCGAGAAGCATTTTGTTGGAGGTCCCTCCATAGGGCAGAGGCACGAAGAGATTTGTTCCAAGGTGAGCCATACTTGTTCCCACACCAAGTAGCCAGCAAGGTTTCCCGATTCAACACTTTTCATAAGACCTTCATTTTACAAAGAGTGATAATTGTATTTACTAATTTAATGCCAATCCCACTCTTTCCTCTAGGCAAAGTAGTCCTGGACCAATAGATTAAATGCACTTCTAAGCATCACCATAAAAAGAATTTTGTTGTAATGGAGGAAATCTTTCTTAGCATACATTTAAAAAATGCTAAGCCCCTCAACCAATAAGCTAGGTAGTCATTTATTGAGGACCTTATAAGTTGAAATTGCCCCCCAATAAGATATCCACTTAGACTTCCACCCCGCAAGCCAAGATGAAAGCTTATCTAGTATGGGTGCAAAGTGATTTGTCTTCAGACCTCCAGCAACTAAGGGAAGGCCCAAATATTTGAACGGGAATTCTCCTCTTTGAATGCCCAATATACTATTACAATGATCAGCTTCCAACGATTGCTTAGAGAAATAGATATGATATTTGTAATTGACCAAACCGGTAAAGAAGAGAATAGTCGAGAATCTTCATGATAAAGTCGTTTGAGTACCAACTTCTCCTAAGATAAGTATGTCATCGGTAAAAAGGAGATGGAAAATGGAGCAATTACTTGAGGTAGCGGCATAAAATTAGAGTTCAAGACACTCTCATCCATGATGTAAGAGAAAACATCAATTATGATAGTGAAAAGGAAAGGGGATAACGGGCACCCCTACCTTAGCCCATTTGCAAAAGGAAAAATAGCCTTTAATTTGTCCATTGAAAATAATGGAAAAAGGGATATCAAATATACAAGCTTCCACCCATTTAAGAAATATATGTGAATCCATTACAAGGAGTCGTGGAGAAGAGCTTTAGTTGACATAGTCGAAGGCTTTTTGAGGTCATGCTTTAAGCGAGAATGCATTTAGATTGCTCTTCTTGTCAAATCTCTTGAGCCAAAGTAATATTGCCGCAATATCCCAATGTTTTATAAATGCTGACTGTGCATGATGGATAATACTAGGAAGAACTAGTTTAAGACTGTTTGCGAGGACTTTAGCGATTACTTTATAAAAAGTATTGCACAAAGAAATATGTCTAAAATCAGGCAAAGAATTGACATGCTTAAGTTTAGGAATTAAAGTTATAATGCTATGTTTAAACAAATTTGGGAGTTGTGTCTTGAAGAAATGATGTGAGGCTATTCCCAATAATATCCCTACTTTGGATAAAATTTTGATGTAAATCCATCAGCACCAGGGGACTTGTCTCCATTTATTCCATGGCAAGCAGTGGTTATCTCTTGATAAGAAGTGAGGTTCCCAAGATCAACATAATGTGTTGGTGAAATGGTCTTACCAATAGGGATATCCGTAGTGAAATCCAAGGTAGAGCACAGCTTAGTGAATAATGAAGAGTAGTAATTGCAGATTTCATCTGCAATCACACTAGGATTAGTTAGGACTCCCTTATCTGTGCATAATTATTTAATGAGATTGGCATTCCTCTTCTCCTTGATGGAACAATAAAGAAACTTGAGATCATCATCTGCATGAGTTAGCCAAAAGTGCTTGGCCCATTGTTGAATCCAAAGACTCTCTTTTTTTGCAAACTCGTATATATGGCATTTATATCCTGAATATTGTGTATAAAAGTGGTACTTAGAGGATCACCTTCAAGAAGGTTCAAGCAATGCTCCTGAGCCCTCTTTAGATCTTTTAATTACTTATCAAGTGGTGAGAGCTCCCAAAAAAGGCTCTTAAGGGATTCTTTTACCTTTTTAAGTTTCTTAAATAGCACAAAAGAGGAATCACCACTAACAAAAGGGCACCATGCTCTTTTAATAAAATAGAGAAAATGGGGATGAATCACCCAATTGTTATGAAACATAAACCTATGAGGCTTCTGTTCATATTCTTGTAATGAGACAATCAGAGAAGAGTAGTCAGATGAGAGATGGGAGGTTACCTTGTAGAAGGAAGAAGGAAAATGATCCAGCCATGTAATATTACAGAGTGCTCTATCTATATTGGTTTTGATCGAATGTTCCATTCTTTGATTAGACCAAGTGAAAAAAAAAGGCATGTACTAGGAAGGTCAAGTAACTCTGCTTTGTTCACACATTAAAGTTTATTAAAGCGATTAGGGGGGATAGGGTTTCCGCCTTTCTTTTCATGAGAATAAAGAACACAATTGAAATCTCCCAAAAGTATCCAAGACATGTCCATAAAAGCAAAGAAAAGATGAATAGAATCCCACAAAGATCTTCTATCCCTTGCATCATTATGTGCATATATCCATGTGACACGGAACCCGTAAAGAAAGAAGAGGAAATAGCTATGAAGAAGTGATAAGGAGAGTAAAAGAGATGACATTGGAATTGATTTGCCAAATGCATCCATAGAGAATTCTGCTTAATTTGAATTCCAAAAGGCAAAACATATCCATTAAAGTCCTTAATCATTCTTAAACAATCGACCTTAGAGTCCTACATTCCAACATCCAAGCTTGGGAGATCTCATATGCAATAATAAGTGATTTTTCCCTTTCTTCTAGACTTTGTTGCTAAGAAGGTGAGGGTAGAGGAGACTTAGACATATATTTATCTTGTGCAATTTTCCCGGCATTTTGTGAGAGAATCCAAGGATTCTTTGGCATTAGCTTTTGAGGAGAAGATGAGATTGGGTGGTATCTTTATGAGTAAAGTTTCAATTTGAGGTCGCAGGAGGGTCAGACATGGTTGCTTCTGAAGAAGGATCTGCATCCTCCCTATGCTGAGATGAAGGTGACTGAGCAAGGAGTGAATTAAGGTCATTAATGGGGTTGGAACTTTGAGGAGAAGGTTACATCCCTGGGTCAGGGTCATCCAAAGAAGTAGAAGAAGGGATCGTTGCACCATTTGGTAAGTTTTGTTAAAGATTAGAAGGGATCATTTCAACATTATAAGACTGGATCTGAGTGGTGTTCTCAGTGGATGAACTAGTTAAGCAGGTTGTTTCGATTAGTTTGCACTTGAGCTTCTACTTCAACCACGAGCCAAAGGGCGCACAGTAGGATTAAGGGGAAACTAGGAAGCAGTATGTGAAAATGTAGAGCACTTCCCACATGCCATAGGCTTCCAATCATAAATGATAGACTACTCGAACTTTTGTCAATTGAGATTCATGATAACTGAATCAGGAGAGGAGAAGAATAGTTAATTTGCACACATATTCTAGCAAAGTAAGTCGGGACTTGGGCGTAAATTATCTACCACAAGGGGAATACGCGTTGCTGCCACCTTAGAGTCCTTCCTCATAGTACAACGGGAAGTTAAGTTTAATCCATAGAGGAATATCAAAAAAATTATCCTTGACTGATCGAAAATCCCATGGCCACTTTTTAAAGATAAAAGGTCTCCCGTTTAGAAAACAAGACCCACTCCCCCAAACCAGATCAAAATCTTCTTTGTAGGTAAATTTAAACAAGAAAAAGTCCCTCTCAAGTGAGAAGATCCACGGCCTTTGAAAGACCATTTGTTTTGATAACCGCATAAGAGAGATCAAGGCTTTCTTTCCAATGGCATGGCCGAGGAGAAAGTTATTCTTTCGGTTAGTATCAAGCTCGACCTTTGAAAACAAATTTCCTCATCTTATGAAGGAATATAGAGTGACTTTGCATTATGAGTTCAAGAGCTCCCAATTTAATGGGGAAATTGAGGCAAGGGATATGATAGGGAGTGACTTTGAAGCATTATGAGAGTTCAAGAGCTCCTTCAATTCAGGAATGGGGGCAGCAGCTTGAGGGGCAAGGGAATCTAGAGTTAGGGGTGGCACCAAGAATGGAGCCCAAAGGCTGGGTTAGAAGAAAGAGAGGGAAAGGAGGAAGTGGAGGCTATATCAAGGTTCATGTCGGCAGAGAAGGGAATAGAAGAGGACCAAGGCAGTAGAAATGCTCAAGGACTAGGACCTCCGGTCGGAGCTGGAGGCTAGACAAGTGAGGGGCTGAACAGCGAACTAAAATGAGTAAGATGCAACGAACCTTCCATCAAGATCACCCAAAGGAACATCAACCAACATCGCTGGAACCAAGAGATGAAAACTCTAGCTCTCATTCACACTGGACTCGTCTATCTCACAAACGGCCTTCTCATTTTGAAGCTATGCACATTTCCTATTCAAATTATTTAGAACTTTCCAATAACAGCTTATTCTTACAATCCCATTAAAATCTGTTAGAGATCTTTCCAATAGATTATGCTGACATCACTATATTATCTCTTAGCTTAGTCTATACATTTCCTTTACTGGTGAAAAATTTGCCCCACACCGCTCTCCATACTACAATTCTTGTTGTTTTTGGGTTTTTGGAGGAAAAGCATGGTGACCATTGTTAAGAGCAAGTGTGAAAAAATAAATTTTTTTTGAAAATATAGAGAAAATAATTTATTTATAATTAAATATGCAGATAAATTGAATTACTATTAAATATTACTTAATATAAGTTAATTTATAAGTGTGATGTCAATATGAATATATATATATATATATATATATATATATATATATATATATATATATATATATATATATATATATATATATATATATATATATATATAACAAATATACATGACATAATATATGTATAATATATGAGTATGTAGAAACTTAACATATGAGCAATTGAGCATGTGTATAAAAATGTGTAATTTTATGTATATATATAGACATAATTAAGTTACTATCAATTTGAATGCAACTAAACTAGACATTGATTGTATTTAAATAACAAATTTATAAATATTAGTTGAGCATAAGCTAATTATCAAGTTGAATGTATCCAATAAGAACAATAAATTTTTTGAACAATTCAAAGGTGTCCATATATATATATATATAATTGCATAATTATTTATAGATTTTTGATTAATTATCTATATTTAATTATTTTTTTATAAGCGTCTTTAAATTCAATGTGAATTTCCTTGCGTGAAATATTTTATAATGCCTCTTTTCTAATTATCATATATTTGGGAAGAAGAGATGGGCACTGAATTATCAATTAATAAAAATTAGTAGTACATTGGAACTCAAGTCAACAAAGGAAGAAGAAGTTGCAATCTTCTACCTTTGGTTTCTTTTTGCATGCCACTTGTATTTTTTATTTTATTATTTTTTTTTTTCTTGCGAGAAATGAGAGCCTCGCCCAGTTTTCATTCCAAAAAGAAGATTACAGAATCAAGGACAAGAAGATATAACTTGGACACTATAATAGAAAATGTAAGAGATAAAAACCAGAAACCCTATACCAACTTTAAGTAAACATATACCCCAAAATGAAATCAACAAAAGGCAAATCAGAATTAGAATAAAAACAAAAGGAGACTCCAAAGGAGTTGAGCTCAGCTGACCAACAAGTCGAAGGATATCTGCATTGACTCCATCTAGGGAAATCAAGCACAACATACAGCTGAAATAGTCCCACAAGAGAATTCAGTAGAGTGGAAGGAAGAATATAGCTCATCCAACCGTGAAAATGCAGCAATACTGTGACTCGACTTCCAGTTGAGTCGATGGAAAATGCTGGAAAAACATCATTGCTCCAAAAATCCAAAATCAGGGACGCCACATGTTAGCAATTTCTAATATAATCAAATTCCCACTTCAGGCTAAGAATAAAACCCAAAATGCCAAAGCAGCCCATCAAACGTGTAATCATTCTCGAAGACATGAGAAAAGAGACCATCCAACCGCCAACTAGTAAGCGTAAAGTATGCAAGTAGATTAAGAGTAATATAGAATGAATGCAATGCAAGGTTCCACGAATTTTCCATTTGATACTTTTCTGTCTAACGTGAAAACAAATCTTAGATATAATAATGTTAGTAGACATTGCTTTAGACTGAAAAATACAAGAATTTCGTTCCAGCCAAATGAAGTGAGCTGTAGCGGAAACAACAAGGAGGAAGTACTTCTTCATAACCTTACAATTTAGCTTATCAGCGTGTGATAAGACCTGCTCAAGAGTGCATCCCATGAGGAAGAAATTCTCCATATGGAAGCAAGCTTTAAGAACATCCATAGCATAAATGCAATCAAAGAAAAGGGTGAGAAAGTTTTTTTTCGACATTGCACACCATGGATCAACATTAATACCTCTATGAATTAGAAAATCCTTAGTTTTAATTTGTGCATGATAATTCTCCAAGCAAAATGTTGCATATTTATAAGAATGACCTTTAAACTAAATATACTTCACCCAACCCAGTTTAGGAAGGCTATAAAATAGGAATAGGTAAGTAGATTTGCGGCTGTAGCAGTCATTAGATAGCCAAGAGTAGCAGCCAGAACTATAAATAATGGGAATGCTGGTGATCAAAGTAAGATAGCTAGCAGTGGTGGACAAATTATAAGGCAAATTCCAGGAGTTGTTTCAAATAACTTCAACCACCTTATTATGTAAGGGATAGTCAAACCAAGTGAACATGATGCCACCAAATGTGTGGTAAAGAGAAGATCCACCAAGCCACGGATCGATGAAGAAGGAGAGTGAGCTGTTATTGGTCACCTAAAAAGAGAAGCAGTCTTTAACTCTTCTAGCAGTCACCTGCAGATCTTTGCAAAGAGCAGAAGAATTGGTAGTGAGATTATTCAAAAAAGAAAATTTATTTCCTAGAAATCAAGTTGAAAGAAGGGAGTTAGAGTTGTAGATCCTCCATATCATTTTATCTTTGCTTATCATATTGAGATTATCTAGAGAAGGGATACCTAGGCCACCTAAGAGAATAGACTTGGAAAGTTTAGCCCAAGATATGGGAATAAGCTTATTCTCATTACCATTATTATGAAGAAAAGCATTAACCAAACTGGTTATTTTCTTCCTTAAGCCTTTAGGCAGAGTGATAGATCGCATGAAAATAATTCTAGCAAGTGTAAGCATTATAAATTGCATCCTTCACGAATGAGAGAATATTCGCTTCCGACCATTAAACCAATGAGAGATCTTATCCAATTTTTGAATAATCAGAAAGTTTACATCTTGAATGAGATATAGCAACTCCAAGATAATCCCACGGGAGAGGTTTATGAATGAAACCCAGAATATAGATGAAAGCATGAAAATCCGAATCAGCTACAGATTTGGAAAAGTTATAACAAATTTATTTGTGTTGTAAGCAAGGTTAGATTCTCTATAAAATAAGTGAAGTATCATAGAGAGGCAATTTATATTATCCAAGTCCGCTTTTCCAAAAACTAGTAAATCATCTGCATAAATGAGGTGAGAAATAATGCAATTGTTCTTCCAAATAGGTTTGAAAAAATTATCAGCATTGAGTTTTTCCAAGAGGTGAGAGAAGGCATCTATTGTGATGGAGAAGAGATAGGGGACAAGGGGCACCCTTGTCTAAGGCTGAAGAGGAAGGGAAGTAGCCTCTCAATTCACCATTTATGATAATAGAGAAGGGCACCAAATCAATGCAAGCTTTAATCCAATTAACAAAGGTAGGAGGGAAGTTAAGAAGATGTAATTTGTGGATGATAAAATGTCTATTAACATTGTCAAAAGCCTTTTTCAAATCAATCTTTGCATAAAAGTTTTTCGGACAGCTACTGTGATTGAAACCATGCAGGATGTCATTGGCAAGAATAACATTATCCACATTATCACGACCTTTAAGGAAAGTAGCTTGAGCTAGATGGATAAGGGAGGGAAGAAGTACCTTCATTTTTTTGGCTAGGAGTTTAGCTATCACCTTATAAAATATGTTGCAAAGTGATAGTGGTCTATAATCACTGATATTTTCAGCATGAGAGCCTTATGGATAAGGGTAATAATGCTAGTGTGCTTGGCTCTAAGGGGAAGCTTAGAGGTAGAGAAAAAGAATTTAATGACTTCTGCTAGAGAAGAGCCAATGATGTCCCATGTATCGATAAAAAACTTTGAAGTGAATCCATCAGGACCCGGAGCCTTGTTGGAGCTAATAGAAAAAATAGCCTTTTTGATTTCTTCAAAAGTGAAGGGAGTAATGAGAGTATCTCTTCCTTCTTTGGGATAAATGAGGGCCAATGGGAATATCTAGCCAATTAGAGCAAGTGGAAGGCTGGGCTATTTTGAATGAGAGTAGTATCTTTGGGCCTCCTTGGCAATTTCATCTTATTTATTAAAATGTTTTCTACTTTTTGTGCTTTGATAAAGAAACTTTATATCATTCTCCCCCTTAGAGAGCCAAGCACATTTGGCACGTTGGAAAACACAACTGTTCTCACAAGAGATGACCTCACTAAGACTAGCCTGTAAAATGATAGCATGAGAGACGAGAACTTAACAGGTAGGGTTAGATTCAAGAGAAATGTAAACCTCATCCATTTGTCTCTTTAAATCTGAAATTTTGGAAGCAATAAAGCTGGAAGAATTTCATTTGATAGCTTTCAAAGCTTCTTTCACCCTTTGAAGACTGCTGGACAATGTTGAGAAAGTCAGGGAGAGAGCTCCAATAATTCTTGTACACAAAATGATGTTTGACTTTGGAGTGGCGCCGAAAGAAAACAAAATGGGGGAGTGATCAGATGTAAGAGGAGTCCTTACTTTCCAAAAAGATAAAGGAAAACCAGCAATCCATTGACTATTACAAAACACTCGATCAAGAAGGCATCTGATTGGGTTTGAGCTTTATTGATTAACCCAACTAAAAGACAGTCCCTTATTCTGCAACTCAATAAGACCAGAATTGATGATGCAATCATTGAAATCCTTAAGTTTAGAAGGAATGGGAAGCCAACCTCCTCCCATTTTCTTCATAGGATTACTAATACAGTTGAAGTCACCCATAATGAGCCAGGGCTCAGAGATAGATGGGGCAAGAGAAAGTAATAATCTCCATAAATCTTTCCTCTCATGATTACTATTTCCTGCATAAAAAAAGTGACAAGAAAAGATCTAGCAGAATTAGTAGAAAAACATCCATGAATGAGCTGAGGGTGAGAAAACAATGCCGAGAAGCTAGTCACTGCAGCATTCCATTTAAGCTCGACCATTGGGGGCATCATTGAAGTTATGGTAGCAATCTTCATTTTTGAAAATTTGAAGTTTCTTAGTTTCAAAAACATTGAAGGGGGAGAAGGAGGGGATTTTAGTCTCCGGCAAACACAACACATCAATTTGATTATCATTCATAAATCTCTATAGTCGGTGGCCTAGAGTCACTATTAAGACCTCTTACATTCCAAGAGGCAATATTGATGAGACTCATAATTATTTCGACCTTGGGAGGATGTACCCCTTGGTCAACCTTTCACATGTACTTGTTGACATCAAAGAGATGGAATTTAGGTTGGAAGCCTTCAAAAGATCGGATTCATGTTCTATTTGGATATGGATGTAGAAATATTTTGGACTATGCGAGGGTAGGTAGTGGAGGAAGGAAGTTCCGATTGAATAGGGTTGTCCTCAGAAGGCTCATCATTGCCAGAGTCGATTCTTGACCATGGATCCCACATTAGGAGGATTATCAGAGAGGCAAGTTAAGGTGCAGGCATAGCAAGATGGAGGGTTAAGCGAGCAATGGTTTGAGGTATCTTAGCCTGGGGCAGGATGGAACCATCTGAGGTTGTTTCTGGATTGGGAGAAAGTTGCAGCAGAGGAAGGTTTATAGTTTGGAGAGGATGGGTAGTTGGAAGGACTATGGGAAAAAAGTGTTACATAAGCAGCAGAGAGTGGGTTTCCATTCACAACAGTTGAACCAACAGTTTATCATTTAGAGAAATTATAATGGAATTCAGGAGAGAGGAACCAGTAAAAGTCTGTATACACACACGTGCAAAAGTGAGTCGAATATCATTAGCTATGAGAGGGTCAACAGTGAGGGGGTTTCCAATTTTTCTTGCAATCTTGGAGATATCCTTTTCTGACCAACAATAGAGAGGTAGATTAGGGAGCTTAATTTTTCTTTTTTTTGGATGGGTATCCACCCAACACCCCACCTATCTTGTGGGTGGGGATGTTATTATGACTAATCTCATGGGGGCCATAAGTGGCACTCCGTCTGGTCCCCACTTGATTTCACAAGGCGCTCACGAGAGGAATCGAATGTGGTAGATTAGGGAGCTTAATCCATATAGGAATCTCTTTAGAATCTTCTCTAATAGGGATAAGTCTGGTGACCATTTCTTAAATAAAAAAGGTCTACCCAAAATGAACCATGGACCACTATTGAAAACCATCTCCAAATCTTCATCGTAGTTAAAATTGAAAAGAAAAAATCCATTAAACAAAGGAAATTAGATCAACATTACCATGCAAGTTCCAAACCTTCTTGATGGCCTGAAGGAGACTATCATAGAACGGACGTTTTCCTAGGGCATAACCCACCAAAGCTTTGTTCCATTGCTTCGAACCAATGGCGATTTCCTCTGCAGAGAAGGACACAAAATCCTCATAAGGGGATGTAGCTACAGTTGAAGGGGTTGGATTTAGGGGCATGGGAGGAAAGAAGAGATTTACAATTCAAAGAAGTAGAAAGGGGAGTGGCTGCAGGGGGAATCCCCAAATTAGAGGCAGAAGTGGAAGCCATAGAGAAATAGGGAAGGCTACGGCCTCATGGGGCTCGAGCTCGATGGAAGATCGCAAAAAATCGAGCGAATCTTGAAATGGTGGTGGTGTAGAAAAAGGAGACCATGCCACTTGTATTACAAGCGAGTACCTTTTCTCTCTGTTGAAGTTACTATGACCCATCCCTTTCCATGCCATCATTTTCCTCTAATTTCGTTCTAATTTTGGCATTTGAGTGAATTTAATCGTAAACCCATACACATAATATATATGTGCAAGAACTTGAACTCAAGACATTTTGGTTGAAAGTTAAAGCTCTCAACTATTTAAGATGCCTTTATCGCTATCCATTTTTTGCAAAAGTAATAATTTCTTGGATTTTCCCTTTTTTTTACTTTTGAATGGTTAACCTTCATTTTCTATAGGCAAGCAAAGCTATATTTTATCTTTATCTTGGGTTATTTAATGTTACTCTATTAAGCCTTGAACAAAATTCTGCTTCAATCATGGAGAATCCATAATTCCTTGAGCTTTATTGGAAGTTATGTGAATTTTATGACCTTGATTTTAAGATCCAAAGCTTTTACTTTTTTGGCCTTTCACTTTTCTGTTCATCAATCATATGGAGATAAACGCTATGGTCTTTTTCTTTTTTGTTTCTTCTTTCGGTGTAAACAATACGCCATTGTCCTGTTGTGGCTTTACGCAGAATGAAGAAAAAAAGGCTGCCCCACTAATCTGATTAAATAGAGCGAGAACCTCATTTATGAATATTATAGCTTTTGGCCTCTTCTTTGGTATGGGCGAAGGTGCATTATTCTTCGACTTGGGACGAATTTTGTTTTTTTTGTCTTTGAGTGAAAACCAATTTTCGATCACTTGGAAACAAAAAACTTTGGTTGAAATTTGATGCTATATAATGTAGATAACTTATGAACTTTCTGCTCCATTGTTATCTTCTTTGGTTATGAGTGATGTGAATGCTTGATTCTTGTTAGCCTTCAATGGGAAAATGAATAAGTTTCCTATTTTAGCAAGAATTTGATTAGCGATGAGGTTTGCTTGATCTAATCTTGCTTTAAGACTTGTGGAAGAAATTGGCTTCTTTACGCTAGTGGGTTCTGATCAAGAAATCATTTCACATCTCAGTCAGGTTAGTATTTGTTAGCATTGTGGAATATGTTCGAATGGCTTAGAATTTCTGAAGTCTGTTAGTTGAACATGTCCTCGCCTCTCCTAGTGAGGTTTTCAACTCTTTTAATGAGTTTTTGTTTTTTTACATCGAATAGCCCCTTTAATTATATGCTTAGCTGATTTCGTTCCCTTTGCTTCTCTTGAGTTTTTCATTTCTTCTTCCATGGAAAAATTCAAGGCTTGAGGGATTTGATTTCGAATGATATTTCTTTTGTAAAGAAGATAATTTATTTGGTTCATGCCCATGTTTTTCCTTCATTCTACAGAATAAGAAACAAATATTTTATTTGGTGCAGGATTGCTAATTGTTTTCATTAGGATACTTAAATATTTTATTATTACTTTTCAACAATTTATATAGAACTTTACAAACTTTGCTGGTTTATTTTAATCACTTTGTGTTTCTTCTTCAAGCAGCAGTGAGCTCTTAAACCTCTAACAGTTACTGCACCTTCGTTCACTGAAAAAGTTTCTTTTTTATTTATTTATTTAATGTGGCTGTCTCATACTCGCTATTTTATGATTCATATAAATTGGCTGTTAAATTTGTCTGTTTTAATTTTTTTTGACCATTTTAATCTGTAGGAAAGTTTGTATTTAAATGTGTTAGCTGAATTAAAAATGACCTAATTGTTTTGGATACTGTTACAGGATTAAACTTCTTCTGTGGAAACTCAAAGGCCGTGGCAATCTTTGATGATGGAGAATGGTGTCTTTGACCCTGCATCATCATTAATAGATCATAGTTACATGGCCATAGATGGTTTTAGCACAAATATGATGTCTGGTTCTCTCATTCAATTTGGTAGTTCAGATCATGGAAAATGCAGGAAGATTTTGCATACAGATTCCCATTATTTTACTTACAAGGAGGAAGTCTTTAGAAACATAACTCACAATGTAAATTCTAGCATTACTTGTTCTTCATTATTCACCTTAGAGGAGATGAGAAATGGCATCCCTATTGGCAGCTGTAGTACTCCAAATTTATCATCTAAAATCTCAATTTGTTCGAGAATCGTACCTCGGCACTCGTTTCTTAACATCTCAAAATGATGACAAATCGGGTTTCCAAGCAAAGAGGCCTATGATGAGTTTTAGAGAATCGGTTGTCTTCAACTCTAAGTTCGACCAGTGTTCACTCATCTTATCTTGTAGGAAGCTCAGAACAAGGTTTCCTTAGCTTTGATAATGAGCTCTCCTTGAGACTTGGCTCTTCTCATCCTCTTGAACTTCTCGAATGCCAATCACAAGCACATGCATGAGAGCTACTTCTATGCCAATGACAAGTACATAGATGAGCTACACAATTAGCTGCTGCGGTTCAAAAGATGTTAATGAGATGCATATTTTTGCTCATGATTATAATTCCTTGTTTGAGAATCGGAAACTTCCTTTCTGCCATGGATCTTCTTGTCGGCTCTGAAAATTCACCACCGACTTCTCGACAATATGAAGAGAGTATGGTTTAAGATGTCGGCGTAATTTTCAGAAGGCAAATGGAATAGTGGATAAGACACTACCCAGAGATTTCGAGCCCTCATTTTGTGAGGACTTTAGATCTGGTTCAGGCTTCCCATAGATGCAAGTCCCTATAGATAATTACCCCTCCCAATTCTGAGAGAGAACTTTCAATTAAGGCTAGTTGTTAGATCACTTAATGTGTAGCGTATAATAGCAGTATGTGGAATTTTAGAATTTAGATTTATGAAATTCATCAGTATTAGCTTAAAGCGGATGGTTGGGGAGATGATGATGTGCCCGATCTAGATCCCATGGTTCCGTCATCTCGGACTGTCATGGTCCCTAGTCTACTTAGTCAGATGAGGTAGTCGACCTAACCTGACCAAAGGATCCTTATTAGCAACACATGGGTTACGTCATCAAAGAAATTCTTGTAGACCTTTGGTGATGTTTATCTAAAGAGATAGACTTAAGTCTACCTTAGCTGATAGATGACTATTTTTCCTATCAGGTATATCCTATGATTCACAACTCAAAGGGTAGAGCCATTGGGGAGCATACGAGCTACGGTCATTATCCTAATATAATGGAGCCTTACTGGTCAAACCACCCAATCAGAGGACTTTGGTCATAACTGCATCATTTGTGGAGCCTACCGGCCAAGCCACACAGTCAGAGGATACGGGCCACGTCCTTACTAACATGAGATTGATTAAGAGTGAACATATTAAAATACTTGATTTGACATTGACTCTTTTGTGAGTTAGATTTTTCTTAATTTGTCACATTGAACAAACAGTTGTGGAAGGTGGATAAATTAAGTTTTGCTTTAAGCTTTTAATGATTGAATTTTATTTAAGCAGTTTTTAGATTGATACTTGATTTTAAGTTAATTTGATTTGAAATTAAAATCACATTTTGATGGAAGTATTCCCTCAAGTTGAAATCACCATTCAACACAACCATCATCGGGGTAGTTAATTGATTGGATCGAATATATTTGAGAACTTTAGATCCTATCAATTCTGTTTAGCTCCTAACAGAGGATCAGATCTACTATCACATGACAAAATTAACTTTTCAGATATTTCAATATGTTGAAATTATTATGATAGATTTTTAGGTTTTGTTAACTGGACCTCTAAGACTAAGCAGGAAGCAACCCACGGCATCCTCGGACACTTGAATCTAAACATTCAGTGTGGTGTCTCTGGTGTTTATAGCTTAGATAATTTCATTTAATAGACATTTCAGTACATGAATTTGATATAGCACACTTACTTGTTCTTTGTGAATTTTATTTGATTACTATTAATTTTGACTTCAAATACAAGATCCAAATGATCTTTTTAAAGGCTACATTCATGATTGCTCATGAGTTGCCTAATTGAATTTGTGCTTGTATAAAGCTACTAAATTACTTACACATTTTTATTTTCAATCTAAAATTGAACATTTGAATTTACCATCAATCATTTGTCCTTTGGTATTCAATTGAAATCCTTATTTCTTTTTGACATCAAATGCGATTATTCAAGTGTATTATTCACATTGATTACTTGTCCATGAATTTAACACTTTGAATATCGAAAGAGAAACTTTGTTCATACAAAAAGACTTCGAATCCAATATGGATTTATCCTCGATTCCACATTAAGTTTCATGTTTATTTAAAAGAAGGTAACTTCAAATTTATCATTAGTCTCTTGTGATTTTATTATTAGCCTCCTCAAGCTTCACTTACATTTAATTTGAATATCTTCATTTATTCCGACATATAAAGCAATAGGCTCAAGCATTCATTTGGTGGTAAACTAAATGAATGAATTCACTTTTACCTGCTTGATGTTCTCTTTTGTTGAAGCTAGAGAATTAGATATTTAAGCTTTAGTATAGACGTTCTTGTTTATCATGTCAAGTGTATGATTTTACTAGTATTTAGTTCATAGAGGAGAAAAATTTACATAAGTTTTAACATGCCTTCTAAAAGAATGATACTTTGCAACTCTTAGAAGTAAAAGAACGACTTATAAAAATTACGAGCTCACTTAAAAGATCCCTCGAAAAAGGATTAACAAGCCTCCGAGAATTAATTTTCTTACAAATAGAATTGCCAATGAAATCATTGAACTTTAAAATCACTATAAGTACCGGATGTGAACCTTATATTCCTTTTTTTATTTCCACAAATCAGAAGATATGGTGACTCTTATTATCATTTGAATACTTTTAAAAGCTTTCAAAACTCTAATTGTCCATGAAGAAGATTGAGCCTCCAAATTGTTTCAAATATTCATTCAGTTTCATTCTTATAAGTCCTCCTTTCAAATTTAACATGTGCACTTATATTTATTTTATGTCTTTGTAATCTCACATTCGTTATGATAAAAAATTCAATATAGGTCTTTTATTTAATTCCATTTAAATTTTTTGATTATCTCTTTTTTTTTTTATAAAGTTCAAAATTAAATGAAATTTGTGATATTTAGGTAGCGACATCTAACAATTTTGGAGGTCTTTCATGTACGATGAGCATGGCGGTTAGTGTTTTCTCACCTCGATCGATTTTCATCTCACGTCACGATGAGTATGGCAGTATGAGCAAACCTGACATCAATCCATACACATAATATTTCCTCTTTTACACATTCAAACTCAAATCTATTGCTCATTCACCAAAGCTAAGGGGATGAGGAGGAGATGTTGGAACGAGAAGAACTCGGATGGCGGTGTTCTTCCTATGACAAAAGGGGAATTGGAAGGGTAATTCAGCGACTATGTGCTTGATCAGAGGAGGAAGCGAGGAGGTATACTGAGAGGAACCCGCCTAATGACGGAGTTGCCTCTCGGCTATCCTCATTTATAAAAAGAAAGATGGTCGCTTAAGGGTGGATTTAGCAAAGGGGAATAAGGAAGGAGGAATTCACCAAAATTAGTGAAAAAAAATAGAAGAGGATTTTCGGTTTGGGAGGAAATGAGAGAAATGTAAAATATGATTTTCAGGTTGGGAGGAAATGAGGAAATGGAGAAAGATGATTTTTGTTTGGGAGGAAATGAGAGAAATGGAAAAGATGATTTTCAGTTTAGGAAAGATGAGGAAAAAAAGAGGAAAGGATTTTCAGTTTAGGAAGAATAAGAAATGGAAATGAGGGAAAACCTATTGTTTGCAGTTCGAAGGAGATGAACGGAAGAGGGATTCGATTTTACTTCAATCGGGGCTGAGGAGAAAAATGAGCGAGAGTCCTTAGGGGACTGATCCGTTTTGAAGGAGAAGAAAGGAGGGAGCGGTTGAAAAGATCGTGCGGTTTGGCCATTCGAACGGAAGAGCGGGAGGGAGGAGTTCCGTTCCTTCGGATCGAGTGAAAGTGGGGAAGAAAGGAAGAATCGCGTGGGTCGGGCAAGCTCAGGTCGTGCGTGCTGCGTGCTCCTTCGGCCGTTAGAAGGGATTATGGGTCGATTTTAGGTTATTAGCGCCTATGGGTCGGTTTTAGGTTATTAGCCCTTTTGAGAATATTTTTTTATTGTCTAATCAACTTTATCGAACTTTATGCGACCAAATATAAGGTTGATATATTGATTCAAGGTTATTCGATGTTTGAATCTGTGGCGTGGTCGTTTAGCGATCGGAGGTTGTTTGGTTATCAATGGGCCAATTTCAGCTCAAAATGCGCGTTATCATTTCCGACCGCTCAATTTTCGTGCAAACTTGTCCAAATTGAGTACGAATAGTCTTACTTGTTAGAATTCGATGTTTCGAAACTAACGGCGTAATCAATTTAATGAACAGAGGTCGTTTGGACATCGTCACAGCTTCCCGATATACATGTTGGCACATTGATAGCTTGATCGCTTGATTAGTTGATAGTTAGATTGTGCAATATTTATATCCCGACCAATTTCGACATTCTGAACACAATGGTGAAGTCTGTTCGTCGATCGGAGATCAATTGGGTTAATTTTAATGACATCCAGTATACTTCAGCCTCAATATTTATATTCTGACCAATTTCGATGTTCTGAACGCAATGGCGAAGTCTGTTCGTCGATCGGAGGTCAATTCAGCTGATTTTAATGACATCCAGTGTACTTTCGATTTACGCGCCCGATCATTCGACATTGCAAACTCATCGAATTGGCGTGGGCGGTCATTTGGTAGTTTTGCGTTTGAAGCTAACAATCAATTTTATGAATGAAGGTCGCATCGCGTCGCAGTCGACTCCGAAATACTGGCGTTGGCATTGATAGCTTCGATCACGATCGGTTGATCATTAAATGCAATATATTTATATTCGATTCGATATTCAGAAATCGAAGTCCGTCCGTCGATCGGAGGTTATTTGAGCTGATTTCAGCGATGTTTAGTGTATCTCAGCTCTGATTTGTGCTTTGAAGCATCCGAAGTCGATCGAATTTATCTTATAAGCTCGATTCGACTCATGTGATATATATGAATGTCAACACTTCTCTTCTACTGTTAGACTGGAGATATCTACATGGGATCCAAGAGATATTTGCTGAACTCACCAATTATGCACTTGAAGATGTGGAAGAGATTGATGATTCACTCATTGGTGTCATGTCTGAGAACAAGTTGTCTTCTTCCAGTTGCTCTATTGTGAAAGGTTTCACGCAAACTGGTTCTAATGACTTGCCATTTTGTTCTTGTGAAAGTGAGCATGAGGAAGATACAGATTGTCAGCCACAGGAGCAGCTGTGTAAGTCAAAGAAATCTGAACTGATAAATATGCTTGAGATGGTATGAAGAAATTTTGTTTAATTTTATGGTAATTCTTCATCATTGCTTACCTGAAAGAAATTCATTATTAAGTGTTATATCTTGGTACAGGCTGACGAGAGATTCAACCAGTTCATAGATCAAATTCAGAATGTTGTGTCAGCATTCCATGCTACAGCTAAATTGGGATCTAATCTACCTGCTCAATTCGCTCTCCGCACAATATCCAGCTTCTATAAGAAGATAAGGAATAAGATTACAGAACATATTGCTTCTAACGATCAAGAACTTCGCTCTGAATGCATGCAAGAGGAAGAAATAAACTTTGACTATTCTTTCTTGCAGAGACAGTGGGCTCTACAGCAGCTAAAGCAGAGAGATCAGCCATCCTGGAGGCCACAGGAAGGCTTACCTGAAAAATCTGTTTCAGTTCTTCGGGCATGGATGTTTCAGAACTTTCTGCATCCGTGAGTTTTTTTTTTTTTATATAGTTGAACGTGAAAATTCACAACTCAAAACTTTCTTTATTATAATTGATATGATCCTGAAAATTCCACTAGTCGAAGCACGAATCTTGACATAGAAAGCAATTTGATCGTGAATCAAGGTAGAGATCAGCGTTTATTATCAATCGACTCTTAAACATGGAGTGTTTATAGTCAAATTGAGCATCTTGACGAACGAATCTCATGACATCATTTGAGCATTCAAATACTTGAAATACATCACATGATCAAAGGAATCATTCTGAGCCGTTCGATGAAGTGGAGTGGTGCGGGTTTTATGTATTTACGAGCCAATTCCCATAAATAGCCTCATTCTTTATATGGGGGGCTGAAGAGAGAGAACTCTAAAGATCCTCCAAAACTGTCGTGGCGCCACTCGGCGGTCGTCAACCCAGCCGTGCCGCGTTGATCCTTGCCGTCGTCAATCTCGTGGTCTCCATCATGATGACTACCGTGATTGTTCGCATTTGTAATTGTTCGCATTTTCACGGTGATCGCTCATAATTCACTCATCTTCGCTTTGTTATAATCTGTCGTTGTCACATAGTTGTTCCTTTCTCATATGCAATTCACGTAATCCGATCGGGAAGATCTTGTACTCTGAAATAGATACATAGTGGAAGCTTTTCTTGGGCTGGGCAGAGATTTTTCTTTTGATTTTTCACCTAAAATTGCAGTTTTCTTGTTCACTCTTTAAATACCTGTGTGTGTGTGTTGGATTTCACAACGAAGCTAATGCAAAAACTTTTACTCTACCGCAACTGGTTTTCTAGCATGCAACAGTTTGGCGCCGTCTGTGGAAAACTGATTCTCATCATATTATCTTGTATGGCGACCAAGTTCCCCAACAAGATCAAAACCACCATCGAGATGTTGCATTTCAAGCTTTTAAGGAGTGCAAGCGAAGAATGAAGATTCATCAAACTTGGTTCCTTCATATTTTGTCGGCGCAAATCTTAATCTCAAAGATTATCCAAATCGATATTCTCGATATCTAATTGATTATCGGTTAGAAGCAAGTCGATACTAATGAAAAAGGCCAAGGTTAAGGAGCAACTTTGGCTACAACCACAAACGGATGTTTTAATCGACCTCTTCCACACAGGTTAACGTCATCGAGTAGACACTCTGACAAATAACCTAGGATAGGTCAAAAGGTCCTTGGTGGACTTCCTACGACCTCTTCCATACAGTTAGCGTGCAAAGACTTCGACAAACATCCTAGGATGGGTCAAAAGGTTCTTGGTGGACTTCTACGACCTCTTCCATACAGTTAGTCATCGAGCACAGACTCTGACAAACAACCTAGGATAGGTCAAAGGTCCTTGGTGGACTTCCTACGACCTCTTCCACACAGGTTAACGTCATCGAGCAAAGACTTTGACAAACAACCTAGGATAGGTCAAAAGGTCCTTGGTGGACTTCCCACGACCTCTTCCATACAGGTTAATGTAATGTCGCCGGTACACCACCAACAACCTCGAGATAGGTCAAAATCCTTTTGATTTTATTTCCTCTTCCATACAGGTTAACGTCATTGGGTAACACTCTGACAAACAACCTCGGATGGGTCAAAATCCTCAACAAATTCAATTCGACCTCTTCCATACAGGTTAACATCATCGGGTAACACTCTGACAAGCAACTTCGGATAGGTCAAAAATCCTCAGTGGATTTAATTCAACCTCTTCCACACAGGTTAACGTCATCGGATAACACTCTGAAAAACAACCTAGGATAGGTCAAAATGTCGCGGTGGACTTCGACCTCTTCCATACAGTTAGCGTCGCCGGGTAACACCGACAAACAACCTCGGATAGGTCAAAATCCTCGGATTCAATTGACCTCTTCCATACAGTTAACGTCATTGGGTAACACTCGACAAACAACCGGATGGGTCAAAATCCTCGGCGATGATTCAACCTCTTCCACATAGGTTAACGTCGCCGTGTTAACATCATTGAGCAAACACTCTGACAAACAACCTTGGATAGGTCAAAATCCTCATCGTGGGTCACGCGCATCGCCATCGCCGATCTTCGTCGGTCACCACCATCATCACCGGTCATCCCCGCCTGCGGCGAGTCACCGTCATTCCGTCGCCGATTGCGCGACCACCCCCGTGCCATATATGGCCGGTCACCGCCTACCATCGCGGTCCGCCCGCAGACCATCCGACAATTTTTTATCGGTCCGCAGCGTCGTGGTCATCCCGCCGATCGGCGGCTATGCGTCGACTACCGTCGCCGGTTGCATTGCCGACCCCGTCGGTAACCCAGAAGCCGGTCACCTCGCCCGTACCGTCGGTCACCGCCGACCATCACCGGAAATTTTCGGTCGCAACAGCGTCGCTGGTCATCCGCCATTACCGTCTGATTACCGTAGTTGCCATTCTGCTTCGAACCCGTCGGCCGCCAACCATATAGCGGGTCCGTCGTGGTCACTTACCGCCGACCATCGCAATCTTCGATCGCGGCTGGTCACCACCCCTTCATCGTCGGTTCATTCGACCACCTCGACGCCACCGCCCGTGACTATTATCGCCGGTCCGCCATCGGTCACCGTCGGCGTCCGCCGCTACCATCGCCGGCAATCTCGCGGTCACCACCATCGTCGGCTGGTTATCTGACCGTCGCGGTCGCCGCCGCCATCGTCGAGCATCGCCACCGTCGACCGATCTCGGTTATCGTCTCCTTGATCGCGTCCAAACCCGGTTGGTCCGACGAGATCAATTAACACCTCTTTCAAGGGAAAAGCGGAGCCAGTATGAACTACGGATCACACCTCCGATCGGTGGTTCGACGAAGTTAGTTAACACCTCTTTCGAGAGAAAACTGGAGTCTTGCCTTATGAACTATAGGTCTTGATCGCCTCCGAACCCGGTTGGTCTGACGAGGTCAGTTAACACCTCTTTCGAGGGAAAATTGGAGCCTTGCCGTATGAACTACGGGTCTTGATCGCCTTCGAACCCGGTCGGTCCGACGAGGTCAGTTAACACCTCTTTCAAGGGAAAATTGGAGCCTTGCCGTATGAACTACGGGTCTTGATCGCCTCTGATCCCGGTCGGTCCGACAAGGTTAGTTAACACCTCTTTCGAGGGAAAGCGGAGCACTGTATGAACTATGCGCCTCGAGCGACCTTCTCAAGAAGAAGAGAAGGTGCCTTCTCGCCTGGGGGATTTTATAGACCCTTAAGGGCAAAGGATAAAAAACATCAAAACTATCCAAAGCCAAAACCGTTCAAAGCGCTCAAAGCGGGCCAAAATGGTGAAAAGCGGGCCAAAATGGACGTTTTAAGCCCGCAGACATCTTGAGACCATGCCCGTGACATGCGTATTGCTCTGACGGGATTCGCCGCGCTTCGCCAGCTCCGTAGTTCCGCCATGACGAACCGGGCTGCGACCCGTAGGATCATGGCGCGACCACCGCCTGCCGATTCATTTCAGCGTATACCTAGCTCAGCCTCGCATGACCGTAGACCCTCGGCCCGCGTCAAACAGTAGCCAGACCGCGACCCAGCCTTCGACCATTCGCGGACCCTCCGACCCTTCGCCATTGTCAAAAGCTGCCGATCCACCCTTTCCCCGTCAGTAAATTCGATTATGAGGCCGCGACACCTTTCTTGAAAAATTGCGAAAGCTTTCTTCTACCGGTTGTAATCCCCAAAACTTGTGCCCCTGGCACATAAATGTCCGCATAGGTCCATAATCTCGAAATATTGCGCCCACGCGTACCCGCATACATCCGCGGCCCTGCACCCATTTCATGGTTATAATTTTATGCTCCCGTGAAGATATGTTCTCTCAAAATGTATGGTTAACGGACCTGCAAATTTTATTGAAGAATCTGCTATTTTCAAGTATTCGGCATATATATTTTTGGATGATTGAGATAATTTCATCCAAAAATAGGGGGGCAAATTATATGACCCTGAAAATTCCACTAGTTGAAGCACGAATCTTGAAGTAGAAAGCAATCTGATCATGAATCAAGACTAACCGAGATCAAGCATTTATTATCAATTGACTCTTAAACATGGAATGTTTATAGTCAAATCGAGCGTCTTGATGAGCCGAATCTAACAAGCCCAAGATATCATAATTTCGACATCATTTGAGCATTCAAATACTCGAAATACATCACATGATAAAAGAAATCATTTTGAGACGTCCGATGAAGTGGAGTGGTACGGATTTTGCATGTATTTACAAAGACGCCACTCCTCCAATTTATAAATAGCCCCTCATTCCTCATATGAGGGGGCCCCAAGCAAGAGAGAGGAGAGAGCTCTAAAGATCCTCTAAGCACAATCGTGCGCTCGGTCGTCGACCACCGTAGCGTGGTTGATCCTGCCGTCGTCAATCTCACGGCCGGTCTCCATCATGATAACTTCTACCGGTGATTGTTCCATTTACGGTAATTGTTCTCGCATTTCCAGGTGATCGCGCAATTCAGTTATCTCTACTAGCAACTATTACAACCTGATCGTTGTCACATATCTGTTGTTCCTTTCTCATATACAATTATGTAATCCCGGTATCGGGAAGATCTTGTACTCTGAAACAGATACATAGTGGAAGCTTTTACTAGGCTAGGCTCCGTGGTTTTTCCCTCTTTTGAGTTTTCCACGTTAAAATTTCCGGAGTTTTCATGTTCACTCTTTAAATACCTGTGTGTGTGTTGGATTTCACAACGAAGCTAAGGCGAAAACTTTTACTCTACCGCAACTGGTTTTCTAGCACGCAACAATAACAGTTTTATTTTCAATCATAGGTTGAATAAAACTAAAATAAAAGCACCATTTTTTTAAAAATGACTTTATACGTAACTAAATGAGACATGAGTGTAATGCAATTAAAAGTAATTGAGTGTTAATCAAGTTAGGGAGAAGTCATAAGATTATGGATTAATGTGATCACTTAATCTTTCTTCGTTGATGAATGGTGATGATAAAGAGAAACAAATAGAAGAATTTACTCTAAAGTTAGAAATTTTAAAAGTATTAAAGAGCCTTTTTTGGGGAGAAAAGTTTGTTCAAAATGGTCATAGCTAAATTTAACTCAAGTAAAAAAGTAAAATATTTGAATTAAAAGATAATTGGTTCATTTTGTATGAAAAAATTTATTAGAAGAAAGTGAGTGAATTTAATTATAAATTTATTCAGATTTGAATACATTAGAATTTAAACTCATGATCTTATCATTGCAAGCCAAAGCTCCCAACTAACATAAAAAAGTAAGCTGCATAAATAGATTGTATATCAAAATATTCTCATATTATTTTAAAATAGTATAAATATAATACAATATGATGTTAAGCACCATAATATCATAAGTTTATAAATATAAATATAAATTATGGACTATGTAATGGAAGGCAACTAAACATGTAAGCACAATATTAATATCCTACAATGAATAAGACATATTACATCATTCGTCATTGTATCTTTCATCTTATGTAGCAAGTAAACATGCAAGAATAAGTGAATGTGTAGAGGGGCCAATGTTGGAGGTCTATAACATGGAGATGGAGTCTCTTTGCTCATCTACTCATTAGTCTACTCTAGCTTATAAGGGTCTTTGATTGCTCCATTCATACATAGTAGGGAGTAAAAAGAGGACTCTTTATAAACATCAAAAGTTTTTCTCCATTCAACTTGAATGATTGAAATTTATTTCATTTTATGTTTAAAGATAAGTAAGATAATACTCAAATTAGTTACTTTTAATAAAGATACAAATAATAATAATAATGCAATACCAATACAAACTATTCACTCTTCTAATCTATATCTTATATATAATAGGTAGATATGAGGAGAGAGAGAGAGAGAAATTTTTTTATATCTCAAGGAAAAATATAAGAGTCATGAAATGATTGTAAGAAAAAAAAAGAAACAATACAAATCTTAGATTTTGGAATAAATTGATCTATAATAAGATCCAAGTCTTTAATATAGTGACCACTAAAGACGTTACATGTAGAACATAAATTATTATAACTCTTATTAAATAAATATAAGTAGAACATTGAATGATAATCTATAATCTATGTTTGAATGTGATATCTTCAACAGAAAGGCCATCCATTTAATCATGCTACTGAAATGATTTGACCCCATCATTGAGATCGTAATAAATAACATATTTAAGGGCCACCAAATCCATAAATTATGATGTGGATAAAAAAACTAAAAAATAAAGAGACTAACCTCGGACTCCCAAATTCATGCGGCTAGGGCTTCTCCCATTTTGGAGCTCCACACCGGCGCCTTCCTTCTCCTCCTTCTCCTCCCTAAAAATCCAACAAATTTCTCTCCTGCTCTACCACTCATCTCCCATTTTCTTTCAATGGGTACTCTTAATCACTCCTTCCCGTCACTTTCTTCCTTATCTCCGTCAATTTCGGTTGCGGGCTCTTCCAAGGAGGGATCCGTGGACATTGTAATTGGAAAGAGCATTTGCTCTCAAAATGAAAAAGGGGATTTCCTATCCTTCATTCCACTGTTACCTCAAGTATCTTTTTTAGAGGAAGATCTTGGAAGGTCAGAGTGGAATTTGTCTCTAGTTAGTCGCCATCGACGACCGTTTATGGATCTCTGTTAGTTGCGGTCAAAAAGAAATGGCGGTTTAAGGGCAATCTTGAGCTGTTATCTCTCGAAGGGGATTTCTTTTTATTTAAGTTTTCCTGTATTGAAGATTACAACGCTGTGTGGAATGACGGGCCTTGTTTTCTAAGCGGCATTTATCTTCCGTGGAGTTGGGATTTCCGGTCAAGGATCCGTGGACCGAGATCCCATTGTGGATCAAGTTACCTAACTTTCCCTTATGCTGTTGGAATGAGAATGGGTTCTCAAAAATTGGAAGTGTGATTGGCATTCCTCTAGCTGTTGACAACCTAACGGCTTCCAAAGCAAGGATCACCTTCGCTCGTCTCTGTGTGCGGATTAATACTTCATCCGTTCTTCCCAACTCGATTCCTATCAACTTGAATGGAAAGAAGTTTAGCCAACCAATAATTTACGATTGGAAGCCGTTGGCTTGTTCTAAATGTAACACGTTTACACATAGCGATACTTCTTGTCACCGGAATCAAGTTTTACCTCAACAACCGATTGCGAAGCGTATCCTGAACAGGGGAAGGAGCCGTAGCCGTCAACCAGCCAATGTGCTTCCTCTAGTAAACAATTTCTTTGCCTTATCAGAAGAAGGCGAGATAATGGAAGATGCAACTCCTCTTAATGTTGCAGAGGAGGTTGCAGTGATCTCAAAAACTGTTCTTTCCGATGACCTTAATCAACCTCCCACTCTTTCTCACTCACCTGCTGATACATCTGAGGCTTCGGCAGATCATCCCATTCCCCAGGAAACATATTTAGAGGGAAGCCATTCTACTGGGGATCCTCTAAAGTAAGGTGTTGTTACTCGATCTTCCTCCTCTTCTCCCAAGCAGTATGATCAATTGACAGGTATGGATAAAGGAAAGAATCCTATATCGACTTCAAAGTCACAACTTGATGGAGGAGACATCACGGTAAGCTCCAATGCGATTGTTTTCAATCAGAAAGGTAAAAAAAAAGGGTAAAAAACCCTCTTCCTTTCCTTCTCAATGAATTTTCCTAAATTCGGTATTTGGAATGTTAGAGGCCTTGCCAAGGCCGTAAGCGATTACTTGAGACTTATCAAAGAAATTGATTGGATCTTTTTTGCTTTTAAAACTAAGATCAACTCGAATCCTATCGAACCCTTTTCTTTTACGAAAGTTTTTGATGTTTCCCTCTGAATCGTGTTGTTCCAATTTTGAGATTGCGGTTGGTGGCCGAATCTGGATTAAATGGTGTTCTGAGCGTATTGATTTCAAACCGTTGGCTGTTTCTAATCAATTTATTCACGGCTCCGTTTCTTCTAATGGACACTCTCCCTTTTTTCTTACCTGTATCTATGCTGAGAATGATGCTCAATCTCGTAACCATCTCTGGAGTTCCCTTAGGGAGATTCTTTGTTGGAATTACTTGGTTGTTGATGGGTGATTTTAATTGCGGCCTTTCCCATAAGGATAAGATGGGTGGTATCCCTCTATCTCTTACCAATACTCTTTCCTTCTCTTCACGTGTACAAGGCGTGAACTTCTCGAGCTCCCTAGTACAGGTTTACTCTATACATGGTCCAATCAACAAACCAATAATCCCATATTCTGTAAACTTGATAGGGTCTTTTGCAATGCTGCTTGGTTGGATAAATTTCCCTCCTCATTTTATAAAGTTCCTCCTCTTTCTTCGGATCATTCTCCTCTCATCATCTTCATGAACCATACTCTGAATAAATCGGTTTATGTTCGAGAATTCTTGGACCCTTTCACGATTTCTTGGAGGTTATAAATGCTGCTTGGAAAACCTTTGTGGTTGGTGATCCAATCTTTGTTCTTGCAAACAAATTATCCAAGGTTAAAAGTGCACTTAAAGAAGCCATGAGAGACTCATCACCTTTGCAACTCCAAATTGATAAGGCAAAATGGAATCAAAAGCAATTCTTGAAAAATTGGAAAGGAATCCAACTGATGAATTCCTTCTAGCTGAATCTAAGGTTATTAAAGAATCTTACATTAGTCTACTTCATATGGAGGATGCATGGGTTAAGCAACGTGTTAAGGCTCATTGGCTTACTTCCTCTGACGATGATCTTAAGTTTCTATACTTTTCAATTCAAGAAAGGAGAAGCTCTAATGTGATTAGAGAGCTCCTTACTGACAAGGGTGTCTTATATGATCAGGATTCCATAGCTGAGGAGTTTTGCGTACTATTGCTCTTTAATACTCCTCGACTCTTTCATCTTGCAGATATCCCGTTGGGAATTCACTCTCTCTATCTATCATGGGTTTGGAGGCATTAGTGATCAAGAAATTAAAGATGCCTTATATAGTATAAGTGAGAATAAAGCTCCGTGTTGAGATGATTTTACTTCAAAATTTTTCTCTCTTGGGAAGTTCGGAAAGCTTTTTAAATGCAGCTCGCCACTTTTTCAATACCCAGAAGCTTTCGCACAGGTTGAAACATTCTCTGATAACTTTGATTCCAAAAATTAAACATTCCAATTCAATTTACTATAGACCAATATCTCTTTTACAAAGTTATTGCCAAAGTTCTTGCTTCTAGGATGAAGAAAGTCCTTCCTCTTTTAATTAATCCATTGATATTTGTTAAAGGAAGGGACATTTCAGATAACATCACTATGGCTAGTGAAATTTGTAATGAGTTATTTCATAACAAATCACAAGGGGTTTTCCTTGCTAAACTTGATCTCAGGAAGGCTTTTGATTCTATTAACTGGGAGGCTCTCCTACATAGACTTAAATCTATTGGGTTTCCTAGTAGATTTATTAATTGAAAGCATGTATCCGACATTCCTTTCTCGTTACTATAAATGGGAAATCAAAGGTTACTTTTCTTCAAAATTTGGTCTCGCATAAGGATGTCCCTTATCCCCATTCTTGTTCACCATAGCCATTGACACTTTTCTGTTTAATTGATAGAGGTTAATTTATTTAGATATAGACCTCTTATTGGGACTTATAAAATTTCTCATTTGCTTTTCGCTGATGATCTCTTAGTGGTGTGCTGTGATAGCCATTAGGTGGCTCGAAATTTTGTCTTGAGGAATTAAAAAAATATACAGGACTTGTTGTTAATCTTGATAAATCCCTCATTTGTTTCTCTAAAGGCTCTGGGGAGGTGGAAAATCTTTGTAGTATCCTTAATATTACTCAAAGTGTTTTTCCTATTAAATATTTGGGTCTTCCCTTAACTTTGGGATCTCCTAAACTCATGAACTTCTCAAGTTTATTTGACAAATTGCAAAGATGGCTTGCTGGTTGGAAATGTAAATTTTTGTCTCTTGGAGGAAGGTTGCAATTTAGATCATCAACAACTTCATATCTTATTGGTTTAGATCTATGATCATTCCCAAAGGTGTTTTAAAGCAAATTTACTCTCTCACTTCAAGATTCTTCTATCATAATGGGGCTTCAAACAAACTTACTACTATATCATGGGACAAAACATCTCGTCCTAAGGAGAAAGGTGGAATAGGCATTCTTTTGCTTTCTCTCTTAATTCATTATGTAAAATTAAAATAATGTGGAAGACTTTAAAGCGAGAATCACTCTTTGTAAATGGTGTAATAAATATGGTTCTATTTGGAATCCCTATTCACAAAGTCTCCCCTATGTGGAAGGAAATGAAATTGTATGCAAATCGCTATTGTGATAAATTAAACTATCACATAGGGAACGGTCAAACATTTTCTTTGCTCTTTGATCCTTGGTGTGAGAATAAATCTATGGTTAATGCATGGGATTCTAATGACCGTCACTTGCTACATAATTATAAAGATGCAAAGCTTTGTACTTTTATTTCAGATGGCCATTGGAGAATACCATCTTTTTTTGCTGTTGAATATCCGCTGTTATATGCTACTATTGCTTCTCTTCCTATTGCGGGTGGTGAGGACTGGATTGCTTGGGGTTTCTCGTAACTAATCGGATTTTAAGCAGCTCTCTTTGAGAACTTACCTTCACAATTGGTTTAAAATATGGTTTTCAGTTGTCTTTATGCTATCTATTGTTGGATGGCTTATCTAGAGGGTTAAAACATCCGATTTGCTTGTTAAAAGAGGGCTGTTATCCAAATATGCGGTTTTTTGTTTCGATTCAAACACATTCACATCTCTTCTTTGAATGTCCATTTTCGATGCATCTGATAAGAAGTATTCTTCCCAATGGCAATTTCTTTTTAATGCAATCTACTCTACAACAAGTTTTGAATAGTCTGGAACCTAATGTGCATAAAATCAAAAGGATACACTTTCTTTCCTTCTTTGTTTTAGTCTTGTATTTGGAGAGAAAGAAACAAAAGGCTTATTACTCATCTTTTCTCCCTCCGACTTACTCGATCAAATTAAAGATAGAATTGCTTTTAAAATAGCAAGATGGAAGGTTAATGAGTCCGGCCGTGTTATGCAAATTATCTTAAGTTGGAGGAATAGGATTTCCTAATTCCATGCCATTGCCATTACTCATTTGCTATACTATATCTAGTTGGGTGATAAATGCCGTCTTTGGGATCTTTGGACATGGTTGTCGGTATCGACAAATCTGGACGATGATGACTCTTATGTTTACCCATGGGTATTCAAATATTGGCACAGCTTGGATGCTCATTACGAACCTTGGTCGAGTTATACTTCACCAACCGGAGGGTCATGATCGGTCTGCATTGTTGTGTATGCTTCGTTGGATCTTTCCGGTTTTATCAAAGTGCAGTCCTTTATAATTATAATTACGCAACATATTATGGTGAGAGTTTTGTGTGTGCGCTTTGTTTTGTTGTTTGAGGAGGATTCTCTCGTTCCTTATGGTTATACTTCTAATCTGATTGGTGTTATCTGGAATGCGGTGTTGGAATTGGTATTATCTTGATTTATACTATGGCTTGTTATTGTTGGCTGGATGTATACGAGGAGTGTGGTTTGTGCTGGAGGGAAGATATTCTGTTTTTGACAGTAAAGACTGGCCTGTTCTTTTTTGGGTTTATACAGGGAAAACGGTTTTTGGAATGGACTATGATGAGCTTCATGCTAATGGTTTTTATACCTGTTGCAGCTGAGCACACCTTCTGGAGGGACTGTATCTGCAACCGGTTTTGCTGTGGGGTTCCTACCCTTAATACTTGGTTTTTGATCTATGATCCATTGGATGGCAGAAGGAGTCAACTACAGGCGATCTTTAACTCTGAGTCCATTATTTTTGGGTTTTCTGCTACATAGTTAAGGCTGTCCAATTTTTGCTGTGTAGTTTGGTTCATGTTAGCTGTGTGTAGGTTGTCTTAGTATGCTGTGTTGTCTGTTTTATTTTCTTATTGTCTTTTGACCCGGTTCTTCTCCTGTACTTCATACATTACATTTTGGAATACATTGGGCTTAGCCCTCAAATTTTTCCAAAAAAAAGAGACTAACCTCAGTTCTCTTTTTTTTTTTTTTTTTATGGAGAATATTTATAGAATTACAAAGGCTCACAATGACTCTAAAAGATCCATCCACTTCATGATCACACCCTTATAAACTTCATTCTTTTTATTCATGAGTTTATCATACTTTATGTAGCATTATAATTTTATATTAAAATGCATTTATTATTTAATCTTTTTATTAATATATAATGATCAATTTTTATATGTTAGTATAGTATCAATCTAAAATAGTCCATATTTATGCTAACATCTTAACACTAATAGAATTTGGTCAAATTTATATCAACATGTGTATATATCTTTAGTAGATGTCTTCTACTATATAGTTTTTTTTAAAAAATTTGTCTAAGCTTTGTATGAAGATCTAATACATACACAAAAACTAGAAAAGAACCACCCAAGTTTTTAAGTGAAAAATCAAAGAGGAAAAAATTATGGAGCCTAGCTCAATCAAAATAATGTACTACATAAATGAAGTTATAAAATTTCTCCCTTCCCTTTAATTTGAGAAGATGGTGTTACAAAGTTGATAGTTATACAAAAGTTAAACAATAAAAACTTAAAAATAACAAGTCTATGACAACCTTATGGTGGTGGTGGTCGGCAGTGACTTCCAATGATTGTCAGTGATATTCTTTAAAGTTGCTAATAGTGACTGCTTTAAGCTCGCAAGCTTAGCTCTTAATTTTTTTCTTCATATTGAGAATGGGGTCTTATTTATATAGTTTTAAAAAGGATATTTCGATAAATTTACTCAAAATCTTAAAACACTCTATCAGATGTTGTGTATTAAAGCCTTCAATTACAAATCATATTTTAGCATTTAAGTGCTTTAATGATCTCAAATTCGAGTGATCTTCAGATCATTAGATTTCTCTTATTGAGTTACGTGATTTAATGTGGGCTTTGAAAATTCTCCACCAACCTCTCATATTGAAGAGAGTATGATTTAGTGTCGCTATAATTTTCAAAAGGCTGATGGAATAGTAGGTAAGACACTACCCGGAGATTTCGTCCTCATTTTGTGAGGACTTTAGATCTGGTTCTAGGTTTCTTATAAGCACCTATAGTTAATTACCCCTCTCAATACTGAGAGAGAACTTTCGATTAAGGCTAGTCGTTAGATCGCTAAATGCGTAGCGTATAGTAGTAGAATATGGAGTTTTAGAATTTAGGGTTTAGAATTTATGAAATTCATCATTATTAGCTTAAAGCGGATGGTTGGGTGAATGATAACGTGCCCGATCTAGATCCCATAGTTCTGTTATCCCAGGCTATCGCGGTCCCTAGTCTACTTAGTCAGAGGAGGTAGTCAACCCAATCTGACAGAAGGATCCCTATTAACAGTCATGGGGCGTCGTCCAAGAAATCCTTGTAGACCTGGAGTAGTGTTTGTCTAAGGAGACAATCTTAAATCTACCTTAGCTAATAGAGGGCTTTTTGCCCTATAAGTTGTACCATATGATTCACATCTCAAGGTACAGAGCCATTGGGGAGCATATAGGCTACAATCATGATCGTAATATAATGGTGTTATTTGGTGGCAGCCACTCGATCAAATGACTCTGATCATAACTATATCATATGTGAAGCCTATTGGCCAAACCACGCAAATAGAGGACACGGGCCATGTCCTTACTAGCATGAGATTGATTGAGAGTGAATATAAAAATATATTTGATTTGACATTGGCTCTTTTGTGAGCTAGAGTTTTCTTAATTTGTCACCTTCAACAAATAATTATGAAATGTGGTTGAATTTTAGCTTTAATTTTTATTAACTTGATGATTTTCATTTAGTCATTTATAACTTAGTGATTTGATTGATTTTATATTTGGGTTGACACTTGATTTAAGTTAATTTAATTTGAAATTGTAACACATTTTGTTGGAAGTATTCCCTCTGATTGAAATCTTCATTCAACATAGCCCTCCTCGGAGTTTATGAGTTAGATTAGTCATTTAATTTATTATTTTAGATCTTGTAGATTCTATTAGTTTAATAATAGAGGATCAGATCTACTATCATATGATAGAATTAGCTTCTCAGATATTTTAATAAGTTAAAATTCTTATAATAATTTGATTTTTAGGTTTTGTTAACTTGAACCCGGTCCTAAGACCAAACCGGGAAACAACCCACGCAGCATCCTCAGACACTAAATTTAAGCATTCAGCGTAGTGTTGGGGCCCATGCCGGTGTATTTAAGAATGATTACATAATTTTAAGGCATTGAATTTGAACTTTAATCCTACTTCATAATATGTGCAAGAGTTTAATTGAAGCCTTCATTAACGCCTTTAGTTTGCTTGTACGATGTGTTGTGAATTCGGTGGTATATTTTATTGCAGAATTAGGTTTATATTTGCACTTAAAATGTTGTATCCTTACTTGCATTTTATTTATTCATAGAATTTCTAAACTTCAATGGTTTTCTTATGCTCATTAAAAATATGTTAAATCTTTACAAATTCAACATTCAAATTTGATATTCGCTCATACAAGCTGTTGTACTTCCTTTAAGCGAGCTTACCTGAATTCGACCTTCTTTTGAATACAAGTCAATTATTCAGTAAGAAGTCTCGATCATGCTTGCTAATAGGCTATTTAGTTATAAGGAAAACCTCTTATGAATTTTACTTGATTTTTACTTTAGTTTGAAAATAGCACTCAACAAATCCTATGTGCTTTAATTTCATGTCCATTTAGAGCCTTATTCAATTCACTTTAAAATAGACAATTGCAATGTAAGAAGGCATGTTCTTTGTGTATCTCACTCTAAAGTTTGATTTGGGCTCTATCTCATTTGAAAATTAGCTTTCTAGCTTCATACAACCTTCCCATAAATATGACATGAATTCAAAATCATGTTTGCATTTGGCTTATCCTCTTTCGACCATTTCAATACATGATATAACATAAGCCAAAATGTTCAATTAATTCTTTTTAGCCAACTAACCATCATAATTTGAGATAACATGTAAGTGGGTTATCAAGCTTCATCTTCATTCTCCAGGCTTGATTGTATTCAATTGAAATTATTTATTTATTTTATTCACTTAGAATAAAATGTTGTAATTCTAGCGTTTATTGAATAAATCATGATCATGCTCAATGGTAAGCATTCAAGTTATGTTCTTGCTCATATTTCAGTTATCAAACCCAATCTTATCTTATCTTTTACTCCACTTCAAGTTCCATTTTTTATTCAAAATTGGGTTTAAACTTATTACCAATCCATTATGAGTCAAGCATTGACCTCAAATTTCACTTATATTTGACTTGAGCATTTTTGTTTCAACATATAAAGCAATAGGCTTATTGACCTTCATATATATCACATGAGTCGAATCGAGCTTATGAGATGAATTCGATCGACTTCAGATACTTCAGAGCACAAATCAGAGCTAAGATGCATCAAACATCATCAAAATTAGCCCAAATGACCTCTGATGACTTCATCATTCAGTTCAGAATATTGAAATTAATTAGAATATAAATATTGTACAATCTAACGATCAACCGAGTAAGCGATTGAGTTATCAATGTGCTAATATATATATCGGAGTCGGGAAGCTGTGACGATGCCCAAATAATTTCTATTCATGAAATTGATGACGCTGTTAGGTTTGAAATATCAAAATCTATCAAATAAGACTATTCACACTCAATTCGAACGAGTCTGTGCAAATATCGAATGAACGAAAGTGACAGTACGCAAATCGAGATTAAAATACACTCGACGTCACCAAAATTAGTTGGAATGATATCTATTTGATGAACAGACTTCGTCATTGTATTTAGAATGTTGAAATTGGTCAGATTATAAACATCGAACAACCTAATGATCAACTGATCAAGCGATCGAGTCGTCAACACCATATCGAGGCTAGGAGGCACCGACTTAAAGCAAAAGCTTTCGTTCATGAAATTGATTATGCCGTTAGTTTCAAAATATCAAAATCTATCAAGTAAGACTATTCGCACTCAATTCAAATAAGTCTGTGTGAAAATTGAGCGGTCGGAAATGATAACACGCATTTTGAGCTGAAAGTGATCCAATTTGATGCCGATTTGAATCAAACAAACTCTGATCGCAAAACGGACTATGTCATTGTATTTGGAACATCGAAATAATCTTGAATCAATATATATATCAACCCTATATTGAGGTCAGTGTAAAGTTCATATTAAAGTTGATTAAATAATAAAAATATTATCAAAATGGCTAATAACCTAAAACCGACCCATAGGGGCTAATAATCTAAAACCGACACATAATCCCTTCTCACGGATAAAGGAGCACGCATGACCCACGTGATTCTTCCGTTCTTCCCACTTCTGCTCGATCTGAAGAAACGGAACTCCTCCCTCCCGCTCTTTCGTTCGAATGGCCAAACCGCACAATCTCCTCAACCGTTCCCCCCTCCTTCTTCCTCCTTAAAGAAACAAGACTCTCAGTTTTGGCGCTCATTTTTCCTTCTCTCATCCAAACTGAACGCAATCAAACGGCAAGACCTTCCCCCTTCTTCCTCTTCTCTCCAACCACAAGCAATCCCCTTTCTCTTCTTCCATTTTTTCTTCCCTTCTCTTCCCTAGCCGAAACACCTAGCCGAAAATCACCTTTCAAGCCTTACCCGACCTCCTCCCTCTTCTTCTCTCCCTTCCTTCTTTATCTACCTCAACAAACACACCTAGCCGAAAATCACCCTTCTCTTCCCTAACCGAAATCAGCTCTCTTTCCATTTCCTTATCTCATTTTCTCCAACCAAAATCACCTCCCTAACCTAATTCCCTCCCTAGCCGAATTCCTCCTAGCCAAACCTCTTGGCCGAATCCTCCTTGCCGATCGTTACAAGTGCACAAGAAAATAAGTTTGAATATGTATGATGTGAATGTGGAAATATATGTACTGATTTCTTTTTGCAGGTTTCAAGATACTGCTAATGCCCAATAGAGCGTGAGGTCAAGATGGTTTGTGGTTAGAACGAACAACCGAACGAAAAGCGAGCCTTGTTCGAGTTCAAGCTTGTTTGCAAGTATTGAGCTCGAGCTCGGCTCGAGCTTGATTCGAGCTTTTAGGATGGTGTTCGAGCTCGAGCTCGTTTAAAAAAATTGTGTTCGAGCTTGACTCAAGTTTGTTCGCGAGCTCGGTTCAGATTAGGCTTATCGAGCCTATTAACAAATAGCTCGTTTAATGAAATAAACAAGCCTTAATCAAGCCTTAATCGAGCCATTGTCGAGCCTTAATCGAGCCATTATCGAGCCTTAATCGAGCCTTATACAATATCATTTATGAATAAGTCTTAATCGAGCCTTAATCGAGCCTTAATCGAGCTATTATCGAGCTCCTTAACGAGCTTGTTCACGAGCTTTAAATGATACTGTTCACGAACATAACTGAACTGAACAATAACTTGTTCAAGCTTGTTCATTTAACAATCGAGTATTTACAAAAGTGTTCAAGCTCGTTCGATTAATTAAATGAGCGAACATAAAGCTCTAATCGAGTAGCTTGTTGACGCTTCGGTTCGTTTGCACCCTAGTGGTGTGCACGACACCACTCGCCACTTCAATAGTGTGCAAGCCAAAAATTATTAGATGTTGCTCCCCTAGCCAAAATGCTTTCGAAATTTAGATTGAAATCTGGAACTTAGATAAATTTAAATGAAAATTTTTTAAATTGAAATCAAATAAAACAAGGGGAAGAGAAAAGAACATGTAATGAATACAAAGGTAAAATATTAAATCAAAGAGAAAATAGGTAAAAGACACTTACAAGATTTATCTTAGTAAAGTTGAAAGCCCACAAAAAAAATAATAAAATAAAAAATAAAAAAATTTATCCCCTCTCTTTCAAGCATGTCAACTCCTTAAACAAGTGGAATGAAATAGAAAGCCCCCTCTTAGTCTTATTTATAGGAATTGGAGGAAATAATGTGGAACCCATCCTAATCTAATTTAAATAATCGAGTGGGATGACGAGGTTTGATGGATGACACTAAACTCACAAACTTTAATTGTAATCCTCGATGGTTTAAATTGAAGTGGTAAAATGGGTTCTTTTTTTTTTTTTTTCAAACTTCACAAAACTAAACAAGCTTTAGTTGAAACTTGGAGAGGCTGATATCAAACTTATAAGAGACTTATACTAAATTTGAAATCCAGTTATTCACTAAATATGAAGTCTGATGTGGAGTTAGGGATATTGGAGTTGATGTTTGTTTATGTGAATGTAGCCTCTTATTGAATTCTCAAAGTATTAAGTTCTACAATTCACAAACCATTAATTAAACAATTAAAATTTACATAAAAAAGAATCGAATTGAAAGAATCATCAAATAAAATAACTTGGAATTAAGATATACTAAAACTTAAATTGAAAAAAGTTAAAGAGATATTTCTTTGATTTTTGAGATGAATGATTGAAAAGAGAATGAATGTGTGTTCTATATTTTGATCAATCTTATTAGAAGAAGAAATTGACATAGAGATATGAATTTGAGAATTGTCATCTAGTCTATTATATTAGATTCATCTTATTTGATCTCTTTATTTAATTATGAATATGATAAGCAAAAAATCTAATTTTGACTAAGATACTTTTATAAACAATACAAAGTTTAATGTTACCATGTGTTCTAAGATGCTTGCTTGCTACCATTGGTCTTAGATCTAATAAAACCTAAAAATTCAATTATTTAACTTTTAAAATTCGATAATGAATTTCATAAATTTTAAATACATATTCTCTAAGATTATCAATGATTATTAATAGAAGTTCTCTCTCACTTCAGATGATCTTATTGATGTCATAAACCGGATGGATATTTAAAATGAGGATGAAATCTCATAATCTACTATCTCATCTACAAAATTGCTACATTTAAATCATATTCTTGATTAAAATTTAATTTTCAAAGCTCACAATCATCTTTCAGGTGGTAATCAATTGAATGATTCACTAAAAATATATTCTCAAATGATAATAGGCACATTGTCAATTTTGAAAATCATTTGTTTTAAAATTTATATCTTATTAAATCTCAAGCTAATTAATCTTAATCATATGCTTAATAACAGTCTCTTTTACATTTTAACTTATCCAATGAATATGATACTCATAATTTTAATGCATATATTTGGCGATAAACTTTGGGATTGAAGTTTAATATTCAAATGTCTATATATAAACATGACGATTAAAATGATTTTAGGCTTAAATTGCTTAACATCGCATCGGTGATCTACTTCGCTTAGCAATCGCGAGATGCGTCATTTGATAGATTTTGATGTTTTGCGACAGTAGTTAGTTTAGTGAAAGAAGGTCATTGACGTTGCGACTCGACCTTGATATGCATGCATTTGCATTTAAAATTGATTTTTACTCGTCGACAATTATTAAATGGCGCAACGATAATTTGGTTAATTTTATATTTTGTATGCCCATAACTTATTTTGAATCGATGATGTTGTGATCAATTTTGTTCAAGATCGAGAGATTTTGACTTTAATTTACATTACATCGCATTCATTGATTATTGATTTGATCTTATGTGTCCAACTTGCATCGGCTTTGTTGTGTGATAGAAAAAGTTAAACTTAAGGAAAAATTTTTATAAGATGGTGGTAAGACTTGCAATGACTTATGGTGCGAATGTTCAATAAAGAAGAAAGACTAAAATTTTATTTAGTAATCAAGAGTTACATCATAACTAAATGGCCTTGGCATCTATAGTGAATAATCAAGCAATCCTAACTTGGGACCACTTGAAAAGCTTCACATGGATTGCTGCTATATAGCTGCAATCACAAAACAAAGAATAATAATAATTTGTTAAGTCAAAAAACTATTCAATGTAAATTAAGCCAAATTTGGAAGCAATGATTACAATTCACCGACACCCTTCAATCAATCTCTTCCTTAATTTGGAGAAGTCAACTTATACAAATTTTAGCAAAATTTACTTTTCAATCACATAGTTTTACCGAAGAAGAGAAGGCTAACCGCATGTATAGAAAGTTGATTATACTTGTTTGGTTTATTTTCTACATTAAAAGGTAATTTAAAATCTAATGATGAAGTTATATCTTCAAGCATGTTTTGGTTGGAGATATGGCCATGATCTTATGCACATGTGATGGAGATGCATCATGAGTCTGTGTGCACACATGTGTGCTTAAGCTTTAAAAAAAGTCATGCTAAACTTATGTTTTCTCAATTTAATTTTAATTTTGGTTAATTTGAAGTGGGACATGTTGACAATGATATGTTGAGCTTGAATTTGAGAGAATCCTCTATACTTGAATAAATTGATTCACACTTAATAGGAATTTAATTAAGCTTGCCTAACATATATGGTATATATTTATGTTCAAAAGGATTAGACCCTGACTTGGTTAGGTCAAATGGACTCATTGGAAATTCAAGGCAAACATATTTAGAATGAAAACAAGCAGTCATAAGCAAGCCGAAGGTTTGACTTATGATCTATAAATTTAGATAACTAAGTTAACTTCAATTTTACTTCAATTAAAGCTAAAGTTTAAATTGGTTAATTGAGTCATGATTAGCTCTTTTTAAGTTCACTAAAGATTCATAAGACTATAAATAATACTAAGTAATAGGGCTCAATTAAATTGATTCAACCATGATTTAGGTATTTATGATGCTTTCTTAGTCCAATATAACTAAAAAAAGACCAACCAAATTAACATGTGGTCAATTAATCAAGCATAATGGTTGTTTCAATTCCTAAATAAGCTAGGAAGGTCCATTATGTTATATGGTCAATAATGACAAAACTAGCTTAATCATATCATCCAAATTTTGTGCCATGGCTACCTACTTCTCATAAAAAATCAACATAACCAAGTATGTCATTTGGGATTACAAGCATAAGAAGAGCAAATGATTGAATTGGGTTGATATTCGATCATAAATTTTATATTTATTTTGTTAAGGATCATAATAGGGAGAATTATGTTGCACCTTAAGCCGATGAAGAATCAACTTCTCTCCATGCAAAACTCTTCTTAGAGTTTGACAAAGCAAAAATAAAAAATAAAAAATAAAAATTTAACTTACCATTTGGACAAAAAAACTTAAATTTTTGCATGCTCGTCAATAAAATGGGCATCTCATTTAGACTATTCTAATGACACTAATAATGTACAAATTTGATTACAAATGTGCCCAGATAAATTAATTAAAGTCGATTCGAGCAAGTGGAATCCACCACTCTTCCTTTTCCTCCTTACTTTCTGTGGGCTCCGAAAATTCGCCACCGACCTCTTTGATGAAAAGAGTAGTTTTAAGGTGTCGGTGTAATTTTCAAAAGACAGATGAGATAGTAGACAAGACACTACCCAGAGATTTCATCCTCATTTTGTGAGAACTTTAGATCTAGTTCCAGGTTTCTTATAGGCGCAAGCCCCTACAGTTAATTACCTCTCCCAATATGTGAGAGAGAACAAGGTTAGTTATTAAAATCGTAGCATATAGTAGCAGTATGTAGAGTTTTAAAATTTAGATTATGAAATGTATCATTTTGATTTAAACTGCATGGTTGGGGGAATGATGACGTGCCTGATCTAGATCCCATGGTTATGTTATCCCGGGCAGTCACGGTCCCTAATCTACTTAATCAGAGGAGGTAGTCGACCCAACTTGATAGAAGAATCCTCATCAGCAACACATGAGTTACGTCGTCCAAGAAATCTTTGTAAACTTGGGATGATGTTTATCTATGGAGACAATCTTAAGTCTACCTTAGCTGATAGAGGGTTGTTTGCCCTATCAAGTATACTCTATGATTCACAATTCAAATGACAGAGCTATTGGGGAGCATATGGGCTACGGTCATGATCGTAATATAATGGAGCGGATTGGCCAAACCACTCGATCATAGAACTCTGATCATGATTGCTTCATCTATGGAGCCTACTGGCCAAGCCACGCAGTTAGAAGACACGGGCCACGTCCTTACTGGCAAGAGATTGATTGAGAATGAACATAGCAAAATACTTGATTTGACATTAGCTCTTTTATGAGCTAGGGTTTTCTTAACTTATCACCCTCGACAAATAATTGCAGAAGGTGGATAGATTGAGTTTGGTTTAAGTTTATAGTGATAGAGTTTTATTTAAGCAGTTTTCGATTGATATTTGAAAATTGATTGATTAGAATATGTTTAAGAGCTTTAGATCTTATCAACTCTATTTAGCTGCTAACAGAGGATTATATCTACTATCACCTAACAAAATCAATTTTTTAGATATTTTATTGACTTGAAACTCTTATTATAGGTTTTTAGGTTTTATTAACTCAGACCCAGTCTTAAGATTAAATAGGGAAGCAACCTGCGCAACATCCTCAGACACTTGAATTTCAGCATTCAACATAGTGGCGGGGCACATGCGGGTGTATTTAAGAATTTTAGATAGTTTTTATTCCTGAGTTATGATATCGATTTTGTATTTTCATTTAATTCTAATTTAGCCTGCGTAGCCTTTTTAGATATTAAAATTTACACTTCAATTCTCTATATCCGAGCACATACAGGTATTTATAGCTTAGCTAATTTCATCTAATTAATGAAATATTGATCTTGAAAATAATAATTAGGATGACATCCCTCAATTTTTTGATCGAAAAAAGCGTTATGATTTTTATAGAACTGGATTTAGTATAGTCTTCTGTCTGCTTATACAAAGAGTTGCAGATTCGGTGATGAAGAAGGCGTTCTGATTTAGATTGTAGTTTAAAACACTACTAACACTTAGTTTACTTGTTGAGCTTTTACAATTCTCTCAATTTATTTATACTCAATTTACATCAATTTTGATAAGTTATGTCGATTTCAATATTTGTTACTTTAGCCCTACTCGTGCTTATTAGCTAGCATAGTAATCACCTCCAAATTTATATAAGAGTTATTAAACCCAATTTAGATTCATCTTTAGATTTTGAGTTTATTGCAAGTTTGTTATGCATTTAGCATTAGTCCCCCCCCAAAAAAAAATTTCAATTAAAGCTTGTCTAATTTTGAGGAATTTACAAGAAAAGAGAACTCACTTTGTCACTTCAATTTAAGCTATAGAAGTTTGTAATTAGAGTTCGTGCGTTTAGTATTAATCTACCCCAAAGTTTGTAAGTTTAATATTAGTCTCTCCCAAATTTTACCTGCATTTTAAATGAATATTTTATTCTTTCCAAAATTTACTTTAAAGCCCCTCCTTTTTTTATTTACTTTAGTTTAAAATTAGGTGCAAATTTTCTTACTTAGTACTCCTAAGTTAGCTCGTTTTACCCTCAACTTTTTTTTTCAAAGTCAAAAAATTTGACACAATTTTGCATCCTCCGATGTAGGCTTCATCAGGGGTATTTTGGCTACTCGGTATGCCTATTGAGAGAGTAGCTTTAAACCTGAAAACAGACAAATGCAATATATATTCATTCCCCCCTTCTTTTTTTTCTAAGTCTGGAAATTAAACAAAATTTCGGCAGTATTTGGTTTAGGGGGAGCGACATCTAACAAGTGGTGGGTTACTCGGTATGCCTGTTGAGCGTAGCGAGCGGTGTCTTGTGACATTACAGCCTGCTTTTTCATCTTGTCACATCCAGTTGATCACAACGAGATCTTCAAACCTACAAAGCAACACAAACATGTATATATATTGACATTCACAGATGCCACATGTTCTGACGTATTTTTCGGCGCGCTGCAAGGGTAGGCAAAGGAACGGGATTAGATGTGCAATTGGGAATGTAGGGCATGGAGTGCGACGCCAAAAATTGAAAGAAGAATTCACATGTTGACGATGTTCTTCCCTCGGTTTGGCGGGAGCGGGAAAAGCGAGGGATGCGATGCCGAAAATCGAAAGAAGAATTTGCCTGTTGATGATGTTCTTCCCCAATTTACAACGCAACGGAAAAGGGATGGCTAAAGCGAGGGTGCGACGTCGAAAATCGAAAGAAGAATTCATCTGTTGACGATGTTCTTCCCCGATTTGCGGCGCAGTGAAAATGGGACGGCTAAAGTGAGGGAAGCAACGCCGAAAATAGAAGGAAGAATTTACCTGTTGACGATATTCTTCCCGATTTACCAACACGGTGCAACGGGCTTGGATTATGAACGGAGGCGGAGAAGTCTCGTTATGTTCCTCCTCTTTGCTTTGGGTATGTATGTGCGTTGATTTAGAAAATGGAAATGTTCTTCCCACAAAGCCACCCTCAATAGTAGATCCTGTTGATTCGGGATTGTGCAGAACGGGCTGAAACAATGGGTTAGTGGGCTGTAGGAAGGCTAATGGGTTGTTGGAAGGAGCGTGGACTAGTGGGGATGCAAGCGTGAGAATGGGTCAGACGTCAGGTGTTTCCGCTTCTGAGTCCGGATGGAGATTAGTGGTTGTCTGGCGTGGAATGAATGGCGAAACGGGTTGCATGGTAGCGGAATGGACCCGAACGGGCAGCGGGTTCTGGTTGGCCGGTCGGCGCATGAGTGGGTCAAAGGATGAGTCTGGCAGTTCACAGGCGAAAAGCCTTGTCATGAGCACATGTTTCTTTGCGGTCTCCATGAGATGGATTACACGTGGTTTTGTGTGGCAGGTCGGAGGAATTGCGCTGGCGAGAGGATTTTGCATGGAACGGACTTCCAGCGGGATGCGCAGGTGGAAGAAACTGAGAGGAGAGGAATTTTACCTGTGTTTTTTCTTTGTTTTTGGTTGAGGAGAGAGAGGAGAGATTGGGAGAGAATAATACGAGATTTGAAAAATGAGAGGAAGAATGATAGAGTGGGGAGGAGGGAGTACTTGTATTGAATCACAAAAGTTAATATTTATATTAAATTAATTATATTCTGATTAGACTTTGTCATCATTTATGTGTTTTATATATATATATATATATATATATATATATATATATATATATTATATAAAAAAGAATGGCATATAACTAATTAAAGATTATTTAACTTAATATATTACTTTAATCGGTTAATCAAATGATAATAACATTATTATTATACATTTTATATTTATTTAATTTATCATTCACTTAACTGACTTAGTATTAGTAAAGCTCAATTTATTTAATTTATGATAACAACAGTTTTAACTTTTAACTTAATAATATATACAATAGATTTAACTTATATATATATATATATATATATATATCTCAACATTTGGGTAATTCTGATGACGATTGAAACTATTTAAGCTCATTTTGCACATGAGACATTCTTCATTTATCATCTTGCGAATGATTGAAATTTGAGTGACTTTAATTGTGACCGAAATTATTTCTGCATTTGATCGAAATAGCATTGCGATCATCGCCTATTTAATTCTCCTGGCTTGCTTGACTTAGCCTTTGCTCTTGTTGTAGACATGAAGGTCAACAGTCGATTGTTATCAGCGATTATTATTAGTGGTGATTGACAATGGTTATTGTTGGTGGCTTTTTGAGAATGAATTATAGTGTTTTAGGAACAACATTTTGATAAATTGAGCCAAAATATCATCACTGTATCGGGTGATCATTATTTAATTCTTTGATCATAAATTTGTATTTTAACATTTAAATGTCTTAATGACCTTGGATTTTAGTGATCTTGGGTAAATTCTTTTTATCGAACCACTTGATTCAACTATAGGTATGATAGATTTAGAGATCATTAGTCCTTCAACTGATAATTCAAAGTTTCTAATTCTACTTTAAAAGCTTAATTTGGACTCATTTGAATTCAGATTAATCCACTATTGGAGTCAATGGGTTAATCTCTTCAAGATATATAATTCAATTGTATATTATTAAAATCAAAGTCAAATTTAATTTTAGAAGATTCCAGCATATATATCACCTTTAGATTTGTGCATGATTGATGATATATCATTTGTCCCTTATGTTAGGATAATAAAACTTATTTTATCTAAAAATATATGAGAAGTTATACAACAAATTTGAAGCATAAAATTATATATATATTTTTAGAAATATGCAAAATATAATCACTCTCTAGACACCAATTTGGATCTTTATTTAGGATTGTAAACTAACTTTTTTACAATTATAGTTTTTTTCTCCATGATATTAATGCTTCGATTGGTGCAAAGACCACCAAAAATATTTTAATCTTGCTTCTTCAAAACTTCTCGAATTTGATTGAATAAGCTTCGTTGTATTTTTCTGAGCCTTTTAGCCTTCTTAGGTTTTTGCTTATACATGTATCTTTTGAATCTTTTATCTTTTGAGATTTTTCATGTTCCTATACTTTTTGAGGCTTTTTCTCAAGGGTGTATCTCATAGGAGTTGTCAATTGTGACCCTTTAAGAAAATGAAAAGCTAAACTTCATTGAGTTGCTAATAGATTGTGTGTTTGCTGAGGTAGATGTGTCATAATTAAAATAAAAGATATTTTTCTTAAAACTAATTTCAAGAAATAATATATCACTTGTTGAACACTAATTTCGTAGTGTCAAATATTATCGTCAACTTTGGTGCCATTAGAATCATTTGAGATGAGATTTGTTAAGTGTTTCATTCTTGGTCATATCTATGACCCATGAATGTATACCTCTTCTTATATTAATGAATAAGCTTGTTTATAATCAAGATGCTAAATATAAAGCTTATACTTGACGAACTCTTCATCTTTGTAATTATACTTTGGCTTGAGAAATTATAACTTGTAGGAGATGAAACTTTTTCTTGTCAGTATTTATTTTCTTTCTTTATATGAATCTGACTAGAACTTTGTCATGATAGTGATAAATTGTAATGATGCTATAATTTTACTGAGACTTATCACTCCTTATAAGGTGGGTTGTGAAAAGCCCATCTTAAAAAATTATCTTTATTGAGCTGTTATGTAGAATGCTACTTGACAACATAAACTTCTATGAAAAAGATAGATAAAAATTTATTAAGTATGTTTGGCTTATACAAGGTTATTTGTTAGGTGTTATTGGATGGCATTAACATATATAAAAGAGGTTAAAAAAAGCAATAAGGATTTTTTATTTATCTAAAATTATATATTGTAATTTAACTTGATGATGTTAACTTATGTGAAAGCAATCAGAAGAAATCTCCAAAGATTTTTGACTTCCTAAAATTATATATCAGATTATTACTCAATATCATTAACTTGTATTGAGCAGGTTGAATTGAATCCCCATGAGATCAATTACACCTTCAATGGAAGATGGTAAATACTACATGTATCTAAATAAAAAGTAAAAATTAATTTATATTTAAATTATTATAATTCTTTCAATATCATAGTCGTGATCTTGTATAGGAAATAGAAATCTAGCTAAAAATTATAGGTAAATGATTTATTTGAGACTTTATTATAAAATTCTTGTATATTTGAGAAGAATTATAATAGATAGTTCTCATCAAGGTTGCCATATATGCATGATAAATAGAGGGATTTTCTTAACTATAATTGTGCCTAAGATGTTATCATGAATATCTTTTTTGAGACTTAACCATGGTTGCCTACCAATATGAAGGAATGGATGGATAAAAGAGAGGAATACTGTGGCTATAATCATGCCTAAGATTTTGTCCTCTTAATGTTATAATTGAAGTTGTCCTCCAATTTTAACTTGTTACTTTAAGACCAAGTAAACAAATAAACGTTAAAATAGACTTCTTACTATAACCGTATTGTAGACATTGACATGAATGATCATTAAAGGTTATAACAAGGGTTGCTCCCTAGCCCAGGATTGCTTCCCACATACTATGCCAAACTATTGTGCTAGAAAATTTGTGCTAGTAAATCTATATTAGGTGTTAGCATAGCGATTTATCACACACACAACTTAAAATGATGGGAGACAATAAAAGTTTTACATTAAAAACACGCAAAAAAAAAAAAAACCTATGAGGTCTAGCCTAGTTATGCCACTTCACTATATGTTTTGAGTTACAAAATTTCACTCTTTGAGATGAGTTTACAAAGTTTATAATGCTCTAGTCTATTTTTTATAGTACAAAAATTAAGCCACAACAACCTATCAATAAAACTACAATGGTCATATGAAGGTAGTCAAGTTATAGTTGCCTCTAAAAATTAGTGATTATCATTGAATTTTTGAATGAAGTAAGTTTGACCGTTCGAAAATAGCAGAAAAATGATATATCATTATAAAATCTGATCAATTGCCTATGAATCTCTAAGCAATATATATATATATATATATATATATATATATATATATATATATATATATATATATATATATATATATATATATATCAAAATTAAATTCATGATCATTCAGACTCCTACTATAAGAAATTTATAGTTGAATTAAGTGCCTTAATGAGACAAATCTTTTAACACTAAGAGTGAATCGATCTAAATCTAAATGAGTCAAAATTTTTCAAGTATGATTGGAAACTTTAAATCATTAATTGAAGGGTGAAACAAGCTCTTATTTTTTTCATATCTATTGTTGAATTGAGTGGCATGACGAGAGGGTTCTAATGAGCTCATGATCACTTAAATTTGAAATCATTAATGCACTTAAATGTAGAAATAATGATTTATAATCAAGAGAATTAATATGACCCATTTAATAAACTATTCCTAGAATTTTGATTAAATTTATCAAAACATTCATCTCAAAATTTTATAAATAGAACCTCATTCTCATTATGAGAAGGGAGAAGTTAAGAGCTAAGCTTGGAACTTGAAGCCAGTTATCACCAGCATCTATCATTGACCATCATGGATAATCATTGCTGATAAGCACAATAGTCATCGTCGATCACTATTAGTGGCAATTGTAGATTAACCAACATCATAAGGCTGTTGTAGCCTTTCTATTTTTAGATTATTGTTGCCAAATTTTCGTACAACCCACAACTTTGTAACACCATCTTCTTTAGTTAAATAGAAGGGTGGAAATCTAAAATTTTATCTTGATAGTTGATTATTTTGACTGAGCTAGATTATATATATATATATATATATATATATATATATATATATATATATATATATATATATAAATATATATATATATATTCTTATTTGAGTTTTTCACATTAAAATTCTAGTATTTCTTCTTTACTATCTATATGGTGCCCTAAATTTTCATACAAAGCTAAAGCATAACATTATTTATTGGATCATCATAAATTTTCTAGCATGCAACAAGCATATTGACATATCCAATTTAAACAAATATAAGCCTTAAATAGTATGTTAAAAGGTTCATGATTCTCATTCTCAGAAATTTAAGTATAATCTAGCAAAGAATGTGCTCTTAATAAATTAGGAGAATAGTTGATGATTAGTAGTCATCAAATACATTAATAGAAATGAACTTTAAATTTGTAGCCAAAAAATATCATAAACATAATAATATGATTAGTATAAAAGTTGCTCCATAAAACTCAAATAATACAATAACACTTTTTTAAAAACTCAAGCTCCCTTAATTTTGAAACAAATTGATCTTAATTAGGGTTGTGAATTTGGCTTAGAGATTGAATGTCAATAAAAGTAGGATCAACTTTAGGGCTCCAAATGAATCAAGCCGGTGGCTATTCGAGCTAGAGCTTGTTTATCAAAAGTAAGTTCAAACTCGGCTCGAGTTCAATTCAAGCTTTTATGATAATGTTTAAGCTTGATTTGTTTAAATTCATGTTTATTCATATTTGGTTTGAGCTCAACATGCACTTACTTATTTTGAGGCCAACCAGCTTTAAATGATTGGAATGTCAAATCGAACCTCTTGAGCCACAAAGAACCAATTTTAACTTAATAAGCATTAAATTTTAAATTATATTTATCTCTCAAATAGATAGTTACAATTCTACTGACCTCATTTTATTTTTATTTTTTTTTAAAATTTGCACTAAGTCATCTATTTTTAGATATTACAATACATCCTAAATCAATCTATTTTCTTAAATTAACTTATTAGATTTTATATTGCCTGTTAGTCTAAAATATCTAATAAGTATAATTTTTTTTAAAATTCAATAGAGAAATATTTGAAAAAAATATTAATTTATTTACTCAAAATTTTATATAAAAACTTTATAAATATAGGTGATTCTACGATATCATTAATGGTTATCTTCCAAAATTTGAATGTTTGGAAAGTAAAATATTTCTCACGTGTTAAGTAACGGACTTATGGGCTGTTTAGTTTGAGGGTTAAGTAAGTAAAATAATGTAAAGTAAATGCATGAGTTTTAGCATTGATTTTGCATTTGACACGATGTAAAGTAAAATTTCAAAGTGATGTAATGTATTTGTAATTCACTAGAGGGTTAAATTTTGGTGTATTTGGAATTATTTCGGTTGGCGAATTTCAAATCAGTATAAAGTATTGTGGCTGCTTTCGCTTCGCCATTTGTCGCCATCGCCATGGGCCACCACATATTACCAGCACCATCGTCACTTACAACCTTTAAAATGCTTTATATTATATTTATTTTATCAAATAAAAAGAATAAATTCATATATTTATAAAATTTTTAATCAACTGTATCTCTTTTTCAGACAACCAACAACCTCTTCCTATTAATTTATAAATGGAAACCCAACCACCTATATCTAGGTTTCAAAAAAGCTTCCCTCGATTCAGGGTCCGTTTGGGGCAGCTGCAGTATTTTCAGAAGCAGCTGTGAAGCTACTGCAGAATAAGTTGGTGATAGGAAGCTGTTGTTGCTGAAGCTATGATTCTGTTTGAAAAACTCAATTTAGAAACTGTTGTGCTGCAGCTGCTATGCAGAAATGACTAAAATATCCCTATGAGCATATGAGCTTAATATTTTAAAATAGAATGAAGAAAAATAGGATAACTAATACTCATATATAGTCATAAGTCAACTAAATTTCATTGACAGATTATACATCACTTAATAAAAAATACCACTTAATAAATAAGACTAATATTAAAATTATAAGTACAATAATTACTTAATGATTCTTGATTTAAAATATTTGAACCATACCTTTGCTTAGAGTGACTATGTTCTTGCACACTGACATCAACTTCTTGACTTGATGTTCAAGAATATGTACCTGTAGCAATCACACCACTGAACATCAGATCTAACTTCTCTTCAAGTTTAGGGTTTATGCTGCAATATCTAAATTTCTTTGCATTTTGTAATATCTGCAATTTAACATAATGGTCATAGTGTAATGTTCACATGAATTCTGTGTGGAGTAATTAGAATGTACAAATGAGTATATAAAATTTACTTGTATCTTTTCGCGCCACCAATCATCTGACGTGTCAATCGTCTTCTTTCTAGGATCCCATCCCAAATCAGTTGATCATTGTTTCAACTCCTTCCATAATTTCCAATCCTTTTTCAACTGATCCCATTTATTTTTAAGTTATGTCCTGTTATAATCCCTTCAAGTTCTCTATTTAAAGGTTTTTTGTTAAATTCTCCCAACCCTCTTTATTAAAATAGGTTGTCGGTCTATTGCCTAGGTCTATCTCTTTGAGATAAAGATCATAAAATATTATTTTCACCTCTCTCTCTCTCTCTCTTATTGCACGTGCTCCATCTTCTCTTGGGTCCCATTATAAGCTCCTATTATTATAACACAAGCTCAAGGAGATAAAAAAATAAAATATTATTAGATACCAATCAAAAAGCTGTGAGCACCACATGATAAAGTAGTGATTTTCTATACAAGAAATATTATCAAGAATATTATTTTCCTCTTGTTTGCAATAAAAAATCAGTGAAGGAAATGGAAAGAATTAAGGAGATATGAATCTTTATAAAACTTTGTTTTGAAACTTGCTCTTATGATATGGAAACAATACCATATCTTATATTTTCTGTTAGTTTTCTTTCAAGATTCATGAATGACCCAAGTCAAAAGCACTGTGTTATTGGAAAAAAGAATAAGCTGAAGACATACTCGCAAAAGCCCCCCAGCTTTCAAAAATGATTAGACAATAAAAACAACCATCCATCTTTATTATAAGAAACTTCATTACAAATCAAAACTTATATGTGATGTGAGGCCAGGTTGTTATTAATTCGATAGCAAATATAATATCCACAGATTTTTAAGGGGACCTTGTCGACAAACTGAAGGGATTTATTAAAAAAAGTTTCATTCCGGTCATCATTCAAGGACTAATACCACTATCGTACTCTCCAAAAATAAAAATAAAAATTATAGAAAAGGAAAATATTATGAAACCATATATATTAATGAAAAAGCAATCAAAAACCGAAGAATACCCTAAACTAAAATAGGCAAGCACAGCTGCAAAGACATGCCTGATGCCAACATTAACATAATATCAAAGTCATATAAGAATTATATATATCTCTCTCTCTCTCTCTCTCTCTCTCTCTAAGATGCACAGAATTAAACCACAAAACCTCTTGTGGATTAAGCGATCTCATCAAAGATCGTTGAACCGGCAAAACTTGATGCAACTCTCGAGGAAAAAAAATTTTAAACAACCATAATAAAACCAGAATTTTTTGTCAAAGAGGACAAGGAAAGCAATCAATGTATTCAACATTTATACCACTTAAAGTAGACTGATCGAAGAAGGAACAAGAAGAAAAATGATGGAGAGTGGCAGATGGCTGGAGTTTCGGGCTCGGGGAAGACGAGGGGCAGACTGATCGAAGAAGGAACAAGAAGAAAAAAAGATGAAGAAGATGTCGATTGGACTTTAGGAAGGACAAGGATTACCTTCATGATGTTCAGAGAAGCAGAATACTTCCTACAGGCAAAGAGTACGAGGAGACCAAATACAAGTTCCTACGGCGAGATCGGCTACGGGGAGCAGAATCCGTAGGTTTTACCCTCCCTTCCTTAAAAAGACCACTACAGCATTTCCTTTTTAGTGTGGCATAATTTAAGTATCCATTATTATATAAGATTGTACAAAAAACCTTATCAATCTACTTACCAAGTACATCACCAACAACATAGTCACCTTTATTTTACGTCAACTTGAGCATCAAACTATAATTAGTTGCAACAATGATAGCCGAAAAATATGAATTTTCTCGAGTATTTTGAATTCTAGATAACGCTTATTATTAAATGTGTGCAATACATTTTTAGTAAGTAATTGCATAGAGGCTTAATGATCTTTGAGAAATTCTTGAAAATCTTAAATAAAATCATGCATATTCCAAAAGATGCAAATCCTCTCCACTATAATTAGAAAAGGAAGCTTCTTAATTGCCTTGACTTTGGCCTTATTGAGCACAGTCTTTTCGGGTTGTTAAAATACAGAGAAATAATTTTGAAATAAAAATTTTATGAAAGTGAGCTGCGGAAAGAAGACCCGAGTGGCAATTTCGCGGAGCTACGGTCTAGATTCTCGAATTTAGATCGCGGAAGAAAAAACATAAACATTTCCCGCGGCGCAGCGTAAACCGCGCCATGGGCTGACAGTGGCCCCAAGCAGGCCCTCAGACTGCTTGTACCATATCTCTCTTTCTACTTCTCAAAGGTGCCGTTGTTGAGCTTCTGTGGTAATCTCTTACGCCGCAGCAAGGGGAAGAGAGAAATACCAATCGAAGAAAAGCTCAAAAGCAATGCAAACAAGCCGCACTATTATCAGTCTTCGATTGGGTGGCGGTGAGAATAGAGGAGGCCGACTATTCGCCCCTCGATTACACATTCAGACCTCGTCGCCGGCTGAACCTCCCGTTCTCCGCTCTAATGGCACCGCCGGACTTTCCACTGTCTTCAATGTTAGTCTCTTTCCTGATCCAGCTTGAGTTTGTGGCCCCGTTCATAGTTTGCTCTGTGGTTGTTCAGATTGGCAACCGGTTATGTTTCCCTAAACTTTTTTGTCGGATGAATTTTTTTAAATGACAAATCTTTTACTATTTTATTTTGTTACAGGAATTAGTTAAGGAACTGGCGCTGCTGCTGGCTATGAATTGCTGTTCTCTCCTGTTGATTTCAGAGAGTGAAATTCTTTTAGTACAAGCAATAATTCTCTGTATCAACTTGTATTTTCATTTCATGTTCTTCTGTAAGAGTAACCAGACTCATCTCTTAGGTTCTTCGTAAAGGACCTCATGGAATTTTAGAACCAAGTATCATCTCCTCTCTTCTGTTTCTTGCTTTTCCTCAGGTTCCCTTTCTTAGGTTTATGAGAATTTGCGTATGTTTGGCTGGATTGAGTTGAAAGAAGTGCCATGGTTAGGATTGATTTAGCTTGTTATGGAGTGAGGAAAGCGCTTCTATTTAAAGCCAGCTTTTATTCCATGAGAAATATTAATTTTGCTTGAATTGTATTACATTTTTCTTGAAATATTTTCTGAAATAAATTGTTGTTGGGAGTAAGGCTTTATGTTATTTTAATCATTGTTAGGCCCTTCCAGATGATTTGGAGTAAAATATGTCGCTATTCAAGGTAAATAGATCCAGCTTGACTTTGTTGTCCCGTTCATAGTTTGCTGATTGCTCCGTGGTTGTTCCGATTGTCAACCGGTTATTTTTCTCTGATCTGTTTTTGTTAAAGGGATGATTTGATCTTTATGGGCGTAGGAAGCTTTAAACTCTTTAGTTGGATGAATTTTGTTAAATTTTTTTCTATTTATTTTGTTACAGGAATTAGTTAAGGAACTGCCGCTACTGCTGGCTAAGAATTACTGTTCTCTCCTGTTGATTTCAGAGAGTGAACTTCTTTTAGTACAAGCAATACTTCTCTGTATCAACTTTCATTTTCATTTCATGTTCGTCTGTAAGAGTGATCAGGCTCATTTCTTAGGTTCTTCTTAATAGAACTCATGGAATTTTAGAACCAAGTATCATCTCCTCTCTTTTGTTGCTTGCTTTTCCTCAGGTTCCCTTTTTTGTTATTATTAAATTTCTCCTTTCGTGGGTGAGTTGATTTTTCCTTTTCGATAGCTTAGGTTTATGAGAATTTGTGTGTGTTTGGCTGGATTTGAGTTGAAAGCAGTGCCATGGTTAGAGGATTGATAGCTTGTTATGGAGTGGGGAAAGGACAAATATTTAAAGCCAGCTTTTATTTCATGTGAAATATTAATTTTGCTTGAATTGTATTACACTTTTTCTGACATATTTTCTGAAACAAATTGTTGTTGGAAATATGGCTTTATATTTTAATCATTGTTAAGCTCTTCCAGATGATTTGGGTAAACTATGTCCCTATTCAAGGTAAATAAAAAGCAAATTTCATGTACTATGTTCATTAAACTTTAGGAAAATAGATGTGAACCTCCAATTCTCTTTAGCCTTCTTTGTTCCTTCTGCGCACACGCAGAGACATATCCTGATAGGCACACAGACAAAATGCTCATGCATATGTGTATGAACTTACATATAGAAACACGTACACTTGCGTGCACATGCCAACAGGATGATCAAGTGCTTCAGCAGACCAAAACAGCTGCTTGGTTGTTGACTTTTGCATTCTAATTGTTGCTACTCTATTATGTTTTCTTGGACATTTTAAATCACTTGAGTGAGAGTTATTATATCATCCGAGTACTTCAAAAATATAATTTCACACATATTCACGAATTTGGTTGATTTAAACATGATTTTCTGTAATAGCTTAATCCATATAATCAAGGCTTTGGACAAATGAACATGCAAAATGGGGGAAAATTCTTATGCTGCAACTCATCAACTTAAGGTTCCAGTTGAATAGTAGATTGATTGATTCTATTCTTCTCCATTTTATAGAGTATATAAGAAATATGAACAAGCTTCAAGTACTGAACTACTGTGGATGAAATTACTTGATCTATCTTATCTTTATATTGTGACCCACTGATTGTGTTGGTTCACATTTCAGAAGGAACATTTTTTTCTTCTCATGTTCTATACCATTTCATGGATAGTCAGTAGCAATACTGTTGCATTTATTTTTCTCCTGCACCATCAAACTGGCAGGTTATTTGGAGATTGCTCTTTTTATATTATGAGGAGCTTATATTTTACGATGATCTGAATATGATTGTTGACTTATAAATAAATTTCATATACTTAATAAAACAAATATGTTGAAATCAGCAAGAATCAGATGCATCGTCATGAAAGTGAGAGTTGAAAGCATACAGATTGTGACCGAAATTGATCAAGATGTCCTTCGATCGTGAAATCAATTGCACCAATGCGTTCAAAATATCAAAATCAATTAAAATTGATATCTCTCATCGATCAATTACCATCCAATGAAGGAGAATAAATAGAACAGATGATTTCGTGCATATTAAAGTTGAGAGGCCTCGACGCTGTCCGAATGAGCTCCTTTCGTGAAACGGACTGCGTCGTTGTCGCCGAAGCGTCGAATACTATTGAACAAGGCCTTGCGCTGATTCGGTCAAGTGTGGAGCAAATGACAAGCCTCGGAGTGTGACAATGCCTAAATTAATTTCAAATTTGCTTCGATCGACCTCGACATTGTCCAAATGACCTTCGATCGTAAAAGGGATCATGCTGTTGAATCTGAAACGTCGAAGTTATCTTGAAATGACATATATATTATGTGGTTTGATTTTGACAAAAATTCACATGAACTTTGATGTGATATTATAAAAATTAGACACTCAATTTAATTAAATATAATTCAATTTAATCTTAATTATTGATATGACACTTAAAATACTACTAGTCGAAGCACGAATCTTGATGCTAAAAAAGCATCCAGTTGAAGCGGTCGAGATCAAGCACTTAAAATATCCTGGATACGGGATGTCGGTTAAATCTCTAAATAACTCTCAAATATGGGTGTTTATAGTCAAATCGGCGTCTCGGCAGCGGATCTAACGAGCCCAAGATATCATAATTCTGACTTCATTTGAGCATTCAAATACACAAAATACATCATATGATCAAGGGAATCATCATGAGCCGTCCGATAGAGAGGAGTGATTGGATTTTGCATGTATTCTGAGACATCCTCCAATCATAAATAGCTCTCATTCCTCATATGAGAGGTCAAACAAGAGAGAGGAGAGCCCTAAAGCTTGAAGATTCTCCAAAACAACCACCACTCGGCGGTTGTCAACCACCATCGCCGGCCGGTCCGCCGTGATCCTCGTCATCAACCTCGTCTCTCCATGGCGACCTTCATCGTTCGTTCTGTTGTTGCCATCATCTACTACCGCATTGTTATCACGACATTACATACGTGTTATTGTTCATATACAATGTAATCCCATTATCGGGAAGATTTTGTACTCAATAGATACATAGTGAAAGCTTTTACTAGGCTGCGTGGTTTCTCCCTCTTTTGAGGTTTTCCATTAAAATTCGAGTTTTCTTGTTCACTCTTTAAATACTTGTGTTTGTCTTTGGATTTCACAACAAGGCTAAAGTAAACTTTTACTCTACTCATGGTTTTCTAGCAGCATAGCGGTTTGGCCGTCAGTGGAAATAGATTCCCATTAATTCATCTTGTATGGCGACCAAGTTTCCCAACAAGATCAAAACCACTATCGAGGTAAAGCATTTCAAGCTTTTAAAGAGCGCAAGCGAAGAATGAAGATTCTTCGTTCCTTCAGATTTTGTTAGAAACTGAGGGGCAACTCTTAATCTCAAAAGATTATCAAATCGGATATCTATTGTTATATTATAAGTCAGCAATACTAATGAAAAAGACCAAGGTTAAAGAGCAACTTTGGCCACAATGACAAACGAATGTTTTGATTCGACCTCTTCCATACAGGTTAACGTCATCAAGTAATACTTTGATAGACAACCTTGGATGGTTCAAAAATCCTCAGCGGATTCAATTCGATCTCTTCCATACAGGTTAACGTCATCGGGTAACACCGACAAACAACCTGGATAGATCAAAATCCTCGGATTCAATTCAACCTCTTCCACAGTTAACGTCATCGAAAGACTTCGACAAACAATAGATAGGTCAAATGTCCTTGGTGGACTTCCCGGCCTCTTCCAGTTTAATCGCCCGGGTAACACTCGACAAACAACCTCGGTCAAAATCCTCGGATTCAATTCAACCTCTTCTACAGTTAATATCGTGTAACACTCGACAAACAACCTCGGATAGGTCAAAATTCGGGATTCAATTTGACCTCTTCCATATAAGTTAACGTCATCAACAAAAAACAATCTCGGATAGGTCAAAATTCGGCGGATTCAATTCAACCTCTTTCATATAGGTTAATGTCATGTAACACTCACAAACAACCTGATAGGTCAAAATTCTCGTTGATTCAACGCTTCCACGGGTTAACGTCATCGAGCAAAGACTCGACAACTGATAGGTCAAAAGGTCCTTGGTGGACTTCCAACCTCTTATACAGTTAACATCGGGTAAGACTCTGACAAACAACCTCGGATGGGTCAAAAATCCTCAGCGGATTCAATTCAACCTCTTCCATACAGGTTAACATCATTGAGCAAACACTCTGACAAACAACCTAGGATAGGTCAAAAGGTCCTTGGTGGACTTTCCACGACCTCTTCCATACAGGTTAACGTCATCGGGTAACACTCTGACAAACATTCTCGGATGGGTCAAAAATCCTCAGTGGATTCAATTCAACCTCTTTCATACAGGTTAACATCATTGAGCAAACACTCTGACAAACAACCTAGGATAGGTCAAAAGGTCCTTGGTGGACTTCCGACCTCTTTCCATAGTTAACGCCATCGTAACGACAAACGGCACCGAATAGTTCAAACATCCTCAGCGGATTCAATTCGACCTCTTCCATACAGGTTAACGTCATCGGCTAATACTCTGATAAACAATCTCAGATGGGTCAAAATCCTCAGTAGATTCAATTCAATCTCTTCCATATAGGTTATCGTCATCGGGTTAACATCATTGAGCAAACACTCTGACAAACAACCTCGGATAGGTCAAAAATCCTCAGCAGATTCAATGCAACCTCTTCCACATAGGTTAACATCATCGGGTTAACGTTATCAAGTCACACTCTGACAAACAATCTCGAATAGGTCAAAAATTCTCATCGTCGCCGGTCACCGCCGCCGACTACCGTCGCCGGTCACTACCGCCGACCATCGTCGTTAATCTTTGCCTGTCATCACCATCGTCGCCGGTCATCCGCCCTATCGATGTCATGCTGCTCGACTCTGGCCGATTGCGGCTGACCACCCGTCGCCTCACCCCGTTCTATCGCGGCCACCGCTGCCACCATCACGGAAATTTTCCCGGTCACCACCACATTGCATCCGCCCGCTGACTACTCGGCGGTCACCATCGATATCGCCGGCAATTTTGCCGGTCACCACCATCGTCGTCGGTCATCTCCCGAAATCGCCGCCGGTTGGTCTACCGTCGCTGATTCGCCGTTCGACCACCCGGTTAGCGCAACCATTGCGGTCGCGTTCGCTACCATGCGTCGCCACCCTTTCGACCATTCGGTCCACCATCGTCGCGGTCATCCCATCGCCGCGGCCGATTCGCCGCTATTTACCGTACCGGCTGACCATCCCGTTGTCGCCACCATTGTAGCCGGTCATGGCCGACTATCGCCGGTCCTTACTACCGTCGCGGTCCTATCGCCGCGTCGATGACTGCCGGCGTTTCTGCCGTGACCATCGTCGGCAATCGGTCACATCTCTGGTTATCCTCATCGACCACCGTCGCAGGTCACCGCCGCCGACCATGTCGCCGGCCACCATCGTTGAGCATCGCCGTCAACCCCCGTCTCCGTTATAGTCTCCTTGATTGCCTCCAAACTCGGTCGGTTCGACGAGGTTAGTTGACACCTCTTTCGAGGGAAAATTGGAGCTATGAACTTGCGGCTTGATCGCCCAAACCGGTCGAGCGGTTAGTTGACACCTCTTTCGAGGGCGGAGCCTTGGAGTATGAATTATGGGTTTTGATCATCTCCAACCCGGTCTTGGCGAGGTCGGTTAACACCTCTTTCGAGGGAAAAGCTGGAGCCTTCCAGTATGAACTACTGCCTGATCGCCTCCAAATGACCTTCTCTCAAGAAGAAGAAGGTGCCTTCTCCCTTGCCTCGGGGGTTTATAGACCATATAGGGGCAAAAGGTCAAAAGGCCAAAACCGCCAAAACCGCAGCGGAGCAAACGGACGTTTTCACCGCAGACCCTCGTCGCGTCTTTGTCGCCTCCAGCGTGTGGCCAGCGCTCGGCCTTTTCAACCGTCGGCGACCATCGGCCCGTCGTTCCGTGACCATGCGGCTTGTTGCGCGACCCGCTGACCCGTGCGACCAGGTGCGGACCGCTTGCCGGCCGCTGCGACCTCGTCGGCTGGCCCGCGTTCACCTGCGCCGACCGTGCGCGACCATCCAGCGTCCATTCAGGTGACCCCTGCGCGACGCCGTTCGCGTCGCCCTGTGACCATGCCGAGCGACCGTATATGGCCTTCAGCCGCGCTCATTCCACCGGTAGCCATAATCGCCAGTGCCCGTTGCCAGTGCCGCGTGCCATGGCGGTCATTGCCCGTCGATGGTGATTGTAACCTCAAAATCGCTCAGCGCGCACACACACATCTGCGACCTGCGTCTTCAGTAATCATAATGTGCTCACATGATCATTCTCTCAAAATGCGTGGTTAATGGACCCTCAAATTTTATTGAAAAATTTGCTATTTTCAAGTATTTGACATATCTATTTTTGGATGATTGAGATATTGTCATCCAAAAATAGGGGGACAATTGATATGACACTTAAAATACTACTAGTCGAAGCACGAATGTTGATGCTAAAAGTAAGTTGATCCGAAGTTGAAACTGGTCGAGATCATGCACTTAAAATATTCTTGGAAATTCTGGGATATCAGTTAAATTCATAAATAACTCTCAAACATGGAGTGTTTATAGTCAAATCGAGCGTCTCTACGAGCCGGATCTAACGAGCCCAAGATCTCATAATTCTGACTTCATTTGAGCATTCAAATACACAAAATACATCATATGATCAAGGGAATCATCATGAGCGTCAGATAGAGGAGTGGTTCGATTTTGCATGTATTTATAGACACCTCGCCAATCTATAAATAGCGTCATTCATCATGAGGAGGCCGAAGAGAGACGAGAGAGCAAGCTTGAAGATCATCCAAAAGCAGTGCCACCACTCGGCATCAACCACCACCGTCAGCCGTAGCGCCGTCGATCGCCGCCCGATCCTTGTCAACCTCTGGTCTCATGATGACCTTCATGTCGTTGTTCCTCGTTGTTGCCATCATCTGTACCATTGAATTGTTACCACGCGTGACTACATAGTTGTTCCTTTCTATATGTCTTATCGGAAGATTTTGTACTCGAAGCAGACATAGTGGAAGTTTTTCTTGGTAGATTTTTTTCCCTCTTTTAAGTTTTTCACGTTAAAATTTTAGAGTTTTCTTGTTTCTTTAAATCGTGTGTCTTGGATTTTAAATAAGATTAAAGAAAAACTTTCTTTTGATTTCTAGCAATAATTATTAAATCATAATATAATTAAATCAAAATTTTTGCAAGAAAAGGAATTGATAATCAGATTATACGTGCTCCTCAATCACGTTAGAAATTACACTCCAATTTTAAAAATTCTGCCTAATGCCATGTGGAAATCCATTAATAAGATAATTAAGGCCATTAAGGAGGATTATTCTCCAACAGATTCAAGCACCTAATAGAAAGTCGGTCTTGAAGTTCTCTGGGGAATTCCGTTTGGGACATCGGCAATCGAGATAGGATCCCATTGATCCAGGCATAGCTGAAAGAAGCTCATCCGTGAACCAGGAATTCATCCCGTCGCACACAGCAACCCTTCCGTCTCTGGTTCGCACATAACCAGAGCTGAGAGCCCTATTCCCGTCTAGGACGAACCGACAGTCGGCCTTTGTCTTTTCTCTGGCCAATTCATCTTGCCGTCAAAGCTCCGATAGGTAATCCCACAAGCCTTCTTTCCCTGCTTCCCTTACTTCTTTATCCTAGCCGAACTACACATGACTCACCTCTCTTGTTCGTCCAAAATGGTCGAACGTACCAACCCATAAGCCTCCCTCCCGTGCTCTCTTTTCCTCATCCGTCCGCTCTCTCTCTCTCTCGTCTGCTCTTTCGCTCCCTCTCTCTCAAGAGTTAGCTAGGGTTCGTCGCTTTCTCACACGGCAAGAATCATTGTTGCTAGATAAATTGATTATCTCCTACACTAAGAAGCCGATTTTTCAAACTCAGCATCAAAAGTTCCTTTAATGATCCTCACCATCTGTTACCAACAAGCACAACAAATCTGTTACTTCTGATATGGATGGTATGAGGAATCTTCTGCTTATTTCCTAATCAGAAGAGCTTCAAGATGGAGAGCCATGTTGACCTCCATGTATGTCACATAAATCGAGTTGAGCTCACAAGCCAAATTTGACGGGCTTTGGATGAAACAACGCATAAATAAGGCGAAATACACTTTCGGCGTTGCACCCATGATATCTAATCAATGAATGAATGGACATCCATCCCGAGCTTCAAAATTGATCATATCATAATTCGGCCGGTTGGCTAGAAGAAAATTAGTCGGCCGCCATACATATTAGAGTTGGGAGGCTACGATGATGCAAACAACCTCGTTCATTGAAATTGATCGCTATTAGCGTTAACATCGAAGCGCAAATGAGAATCGTGCTTAATTGCAAATGCTCAAATGTCGGCGGTGCGAATCACAATTTTGAACTGAAATTGAACTGATTTGACACCAACTTGAACCAAACAACCTCTGATCACGAAACGGATTACGCCATTGCATCTGGAATATCGAAGTAATCTAAAATTGATATCTGATTTGTCTATGTGAAGGTACAATTATGAAAACTCAAAATTGAGTTTATTTTATTTCAAATAAAAAAAGAAGCATATGTATATATACCTACTTATACCTAATCCTAGGGATGAGTTATACACATAACTCTCATTTGAAGCCACCACTCTTTCTCTCTCGTTTCCAAGATATGAGCTGCGGGCAATCTTGAATGTCTGTTCCTCTTGGACAAACCGAACGCACACGTGCAACTCGCCTCGCTCACTTCGTCGTTCTCCCGAGCCGCGACACACTCCCAAGGCAATTTTTTTAAATTGAATACGGTTAGAAACAGAAATAGCTAATTAAGTATTAATAAAAAAAAATTTAAGAATAGGTATATTATGGCGATACGCCGCGTGTTTAGATGGTGGCACGTAAATGCTTGAATAATTGGCACTCAGTCTAAGGTCAGATTAGTGGCGGCCATTCTGAGCGATGCATTAGATGACCTTATATCATTAGTCGATCGTCAATCGCCTATCTCCTCTGTTTTGCTCGATTCGACCCCCGCTCTCGCCGTAGAACTTCGACTCCAAACCGCGGTCAGCCCAGAGCGGTCCTCCCCTTCTCGAACTTCGGTAGGTCTCACCGCTTACATTGTTCTCTACTTCGTCGTCGTTTCTCTGATCTCCTCTCTTCCGTTTCTTCTCCATTCTCGCCTCTCAAGTGCGTTCTTGCCAGGTTGCTAGATGGGGAAGAGAGGGGTTGTTTGCTTATTGGGTTATGTTAAGTTAAATCACAATGCGGAGAATTTCTAATCTTGGATCGAGGTAAAACAGTGGAAAACGGATTTAGAGTTGTCAATTTTGCTTTTGGTAGGATTTAGGTTAAATTCAAATCCACTACCAAACAAGCGCTAAGTTTTATCAATGATTCTCTCTCCAATAACATTAACTAAATTGAGAGGTATCCTATTAATTATGCTTGTGCTTGGAAGGTGATTATTGAATATGCTCAACTAGAGGGGTAGCTTACTCAACCTATATGGTGGAAAAATTGTGTATGTGATCTTCTTCAATAAACTAACGGTGAAGCATAGGTTTGCTATATCACAATTAAATGGCTACAGTGAAGCATAGGTTTGCTATATCACAATTAAGATATAACTCATTGCTATATGCACTTTTAAATCAAGTGTGAATTGTCACTATTTATATTTCTAAATGTGAATCTTAGTTTTATTATGTAAGTTCTTATGCTTCATACGAACTTTATGTTATTTAGAATTTAGTTTTTTGTATTTCCTTTCAAGTTAAGATTTGGCTTATAGAACTTATTTGGAAATCGACAGATGTGAAATTGGGTGCACATAAAATCAAAAACTAATCTTCTACTTTTATTTAGCTGCTGATCCGTTATTTCTCATAATTTGCAGTATGTAGCATTGATTGTAAACCATTATCTTCTACTTTTCTGACAGGTATGATGGCAGAGGAGCACCGCCATGGACGTCGGCGGCGTTAGTGGAGGCCATTGGGCGGAGCACCTTCGAGGTTCATCCAGTATTGCCTCCCTACGTGGGGTGACATCGGCTCACCACGATCGTAAGTGAATTTTATTTTTCGAATGTGTTACCGCTTACCTTTATTTCAACATGTACTTAGATTTTTTTGAGCACCGCACTTGAGGCGCATCACACTTGCTTATCTTTGAAGGAGTGGCCCATTACATGCACGAGATTCATCCAGCGCTGGGCAACACCTTTATGAGTCACGCTTCATCGGATCATCGGTTGCTTTACCTTGGTTGAGAGATGGTATCCGCAGACCAATACCTTCCATCTCGCTGTAGGTGAGATGACTGTGATGCTCCAGGACGTAGCGATGATTTTAGGACTACGGATTGATGGGCCACCTATCATAGGCCCGATTGTGATTGGCGAGAAGAAGAGATGGGACACTTGGCCTGATTGCTGCGATAATTTGTTAGGATGACACCCATTACCAGGCATGATGTATCATGATGATCGATCCGCATCGGTGACATTCGAGATGGGGGACGCGAGGCACATGCATGAGGTGGCTTAGGTGGACTTTCTGGGGAGTCATATGACGGTCACGAAAGGAGTTCTTCCGTCACATGCGCTTATATTTTATTTACGATTGGTTTTACGCCGATACTTCGTTGAGAGGTCTACTACGATTTACCACTCACGGAGGATCCGGATTCTTTTAGCATGATGTTTATAAGTGGAGCAGTTTGGCTCATCTATATAGGAGCTGCAGTCGTGACCAGGGCCAACATGGTGGTTGCCTACACCTCGATTTGGGCTTGGGAGCATATTCATGTGGGTAGGCCGACTTTACATGTGCAATATCCTGCAGAGCTTGTTGGTCTCAGCATTGGTTTGAGGTATGTGTTGTTAACTACACTTTTAAATTATGCAGCTTATATATATGTTTAGCACAAGTCCCTCTTATTAGCTGGAAGAGGGTTGAGTGGTATTTACCAGATAGAGTCTTTGCGCCTTATTCCCGAGTAGATGTAGCCATTGACCCTAGTTTCAAAAGGGTCGATAGTTGGGTAAAGCGGATCTGGCGGTTGATTACCACCAGATCAGCATTGCTTCTTGGGAGAGCGGAGGATTGCCCTCGAGGGCCTAGATGAGGATGTGGGAGAAGGCTATCGATCAGTACGTCTGTTGGATCGGTAGGCTTCTTTGTATTTCTTGGCGAGATCCTCGACCACTTACTACGCTAGAGCACCGTGGAATCTATGTAAGTTATGATATAAGTAAGTATTCAATATTTTTGTAAGTGGTAATCTTACATTCTATTTTTTTTGTGTAAAGCGGACCATATCGGCAACTTCGGGACATATTTCAGCCATACTTCGGTCCTGTGGATGATCACCACTTATAGCGATGTGTCGATAGGTATGAGATGATAGAAGCTGGATGGCGTGTACATATTGGTGACATGTATTACGGATCGGTTACTACAGAGGTGTCGCCGACATGGCGGAGCGGCGGTCCATCTACTTCACGATAGGTCCCATTATCGATCCGGACCTTCTACATATCGCGATCCAGGACCTTACATATCGCCTACGATGACTCGCACCACCTATATTCCATCCAGGATGATATGTCGCCGAGAGATCTTGCACTAGAGGGTCATCATCAGCTGCGTGATCGTCCATCTCATGCGCCTGACCAGTACACACCTGGGAGTGGTGCTATTCCACGCAGACACCGGAGGAAGACAGTTGTCACACGGGGTAGGGTTTAGGGACGATTAATGCATACACATTTTATTTTCATTACAAACTTCAGAGTCATGTACACGCTAACTTTGATTATGGCATAATGAATTTCTTATTACTTGTCCATTTGTGAAATGAATTGGTTAACTAGTGTATGTTTATGACATACTTTTGATTATTGTAGTCTCTCGGTTGCTCAAAATGGCTCTACAGATATATCCACCAAATTAGCTAAAAAAATATATAAAATTTCATTTAGAGTTCACGTGTATTTACAAGCATCAGGCCGACCAGTTTCATTTATTACCTGTAGGAGTAAAGAAACCTAGAAACTAGTACAAATTTATAAACAAACAGTTGTCACAAGAAAAGAGAGCTGTATGGTTTCTACTTTAAAATAAATCTAAAAAAAATTGATGATGAAAACAAGAATATCCAAATTGTACTTATTTTAATCAGCCATGTTGAGTTAAAGCATAAAGCATGATGACTCGTATTTGTTGATTATCATCTGTCAAAGTTTTAAACTCATCTTCCAATATAAAAATGTTATGCCAACGAAACCAATATCTATTAGTTTGGTAGAAATTAAACTCAACATGGAAAGTAGCATACCTTCATGAAAAGTGGGCAAAGGCAGGCGTGCAGCGTGATGGGCTCATTATATGGAATGCTATTCTCATCATTCAATGGATGTCACGGGCGAAGATGCTTGATGATGGGTGCGTGGACTCAGCCACTCATGAGGAAGATTCTTGAAGAGCAGTCGAGGAAGGGCAAGCTATATTTCACGGAACAAAGCAAATTGAGAAACACTAAGCTTAGTTATCATCACAAGAAACTCCCAAAGAAACAATTACAGACTTGGATGCAGCGGTCGCCCCATTTTCTCAAGAATGGGTGGCTTAACCCGGCGAATAGTCATCATCACTAATACCTCGGACTCACTACTTGAGCCACTACTTCGATACTCATCTCCATCGACACTCACGAGGCACATACGGTTCATCCGAGCGATGAAACGACATCATCACTGCCACATAACTTATAAGTTCAGCAACTAATTATCATATTAATTATTACAAGTATAATCAGATAAATTATGATGATATACTACCTGGGAATCAACTCATCAGAGCTGCGTTGTATCCCCGGAGGTGCTTGTGCGATGAAATCCTGTGTATGTGTTAGCGGTATATCTACTGACCTTACTACCGAATCAGCTGATGTGGATGCAATATTAACATCTTCCACTTCGACATACAACACCAACATCGGCGGAAGCCTCAAGTGTAACCATAACGTCATCGTCGGATATGACGGAACTATAAATCGCTACCGGATAACGACTGTTAGAGTGAGTGTGGCGCTCCCGGATCAATGTGCAAGCTTCTCATAATTCGTTGCTTCAATTTGATGGGTCGTGGCGCTGAACCTTAACAATGATTTTGACCTCCCACATAACTTGGCTAATTGCTCATCGATACTCGTTAGCCTCCATAGAAAAGAATCATGAAAAAATTCTCTATTCATTCTTGCAAAACAAGTTATATGAATAATGAGAATTTTATATTAAACACCCTAATTAATACTACTTTTGGCTACTTAACACCTAAATAAATTGATAAATAAAGTGATTTCGTGTGTTTAAGAAAACACGGATGTGCGCTAAAAATGTAGAATCCAAAGGGAATTTTCCTCAAATGAAATGGGTGCAAGAATCGTCATCAGCTAAAGTTGACTTCCAACGGTAAATGAGAGAGGAAAGTTAACGTCGTCAGAATCCGGAAAAACAAAAGTTTCTATCGAATACGCACAAGGCAGCGCATCTGCGGTCAGATCTATGCCGTCGACGGTCGGGAAGTTCCAAGAGGGGGGGAGGACCGTGGTCGGAGTTTGGTCGGAGTTCCTACAAGCGGAGAGCGGAGTTTCGGGGGTCGAATCGAGCAAAACAGAGGAGATAGGGCCGATCGACCTAATATAGTGGGGCGATCCCACTTCGGCAGCATAATATGAAGCCTTGTCCAATTCGCGGCCACTCTTTCCGTGTACAGCCAACGTCGAAATGATGGCGTGGCTGATGCAATAATTGTATACCTATTCTTAAAATTTTTTTTATTAATACTTAATTAGCTAATTTTGTTTCTAACCGTACTCAATTTAATACCATGCACACTTCCCATAAGCATGGTGGAAAGGTCAGCACTCTCGATGCAGCTCCCTACATGGGGATGATGCTGAGAGGCTGTAATTTCATTCCAAATACCTGTTTATATATCTGCTTTGTATATTAAATTCTTGTATCCACTCCTTTAATACAATTACACATATTTGCTAGATATAAGTGCTCATGCATGTTTCTTTAGCATGATGAGGAAACCAGGATGTCTCTTATACATGTATTGAAGGCATATGCACGATTTCTTAAGCATGGTGGGTTTAGAAATTTACTCAGCCGTGGTGTCGCAAGACATCTATCATGCATGCTTCCCATAAGCATGGTGGGAAGGCTATAGCACTCCGGAAGCAGTCTCCAATTAGGGGATGATGCCAAGAGGCTATCGAATTTCATTCTAAATATAGATACTGAAGGCTTATGCATGCTTTCTTAATCGTGGTGGGTTTATAAGACTCTCTAATCCATAGTTTTGCAAGACATTAACTATGCATGCTTTCTTAAGCATAGTAGGAAGGCTTTAGCACTCCCCGATGCAACCCTATACACGGGGACGGCGTCGGGAGGTTGCTAAAATTTCATTAAAATAGAGATTAATAATTAATGAAAATAAAATAGTTAAGGAATAATATTTGAAGCTTAAATGACTAATAAGATCAATAATTGAATTAAGTACAATATACTAAGCTGTTGAGACAAAATTGGGCTTATAATCATCTGACTGACAATAATCTACAACAAGTTAGATGTTTATCCAAATTAAAGCAAAATACTTGAATGAATAAGAAATACACTGTGTAATGAAACATTCAAAAGAGTTGAAGTCGAATATGAATGAAACCTACAACATATGCCATCGAACACAAAATTAGAAGTAGATAGAAGACGTTAATTTCAGTTCCGAATAAACTTCCTATGTTTCATAATATACTTACTAAGTCCAACTTGGATATTTTTTTGAAACTCATATGAATATCCAGATGAATTTAACTTGATATGCATGCATCATAAGATAAACTTCTAATTGAATTGAAGTGCTTCGAAACTCCTATCAAATCGTGGGTATCAAAATATACTAAATTATTTGAGAGTTTATATTAACATTTGAATTGAATAAACTTGCATGGGCCCGACACTATGCTGAATGCATAAATTTAATATTTGAGGATGCTGCGCGGGTTGCTTTCTAGTTGGTTCTTAGGACTAGGTCCGGGTTAGCAAAACCTAAAAATTTAATGATCCTATTATAATATTTTCAATTTAATAAAATATCTTAGAAGTTAATTATGTCATATGAAAGTAGATCTAATCATCTATTATTAAATTAATAGAGTCGACATGATCTGAAACAATAAACTAAAAGATCAAGCAAATTTATATACTCTAAGGATGACTGTGTTGAATGAAAATTTCAACCGGAGGGAATACTTTCATCAAAACATGATTGTTATTTCAAATCAAATTAATATAAGTTAAATATTAATCCAAATGAGAAATCTAATGATAAAATGATTAAATGAAAATCAACAAGTTAAAAACTTAAAACTAAATTCCAACCCACATTTCCTAATTATTTGTCAGAGGTGATAAATTAAGAAAATTCTAGCTCATGAAGGAGTCAAAGTCAAATCAATTGTATTATATATTCACTCTTAATCAATCTCATGCCAGTAAGGATGTGGCCCGTGTCCTCTGACTGCATGGCTTAGCTAGTAGGCTCCACATATGATGCACTTACGACCAGAGTACTTTAACCTGATGATTGTTTCCAAATGACACCATTATATTAAGGTGGGCTCGTATGATCCCCCAATGGCTCTATACCTTGAGTTGTGAACCATATGGTACACTTGGTAGGGTAAAAAAACCTTAAAAAACCTTATGTTAGCTAAGGTGGGCTTAAGAGTATCTCGTTAGATAAACACCACCCCAAGTCTACAAGGTTCTCTTGGATGACACAACCCATGGTTGCTGATAAGGATCCTTCGGTTAGGTTGGATCAACTACCTCCTCAGACTAAGTAGATTAAGGACCACGACAACTCGGGATAACGGAACCATGAGATCTTGATCGGGAACATCATCGTTCTCCTAACCATCGGCTTTAAGCTAATAATGATGAATTTCATAAATTCTAAATCCCAAATTTTAAACTCAACATGCTGCTATTATATGCTACACATGTAGCGATCTAACGACTAGCCTTAATCGAAAGTTCTCTCTCCTATAGGAAACTTGGAACTAGATCTCAAGTCCTCACAAAATGAGGGCAAAATCTCTAGGTAGTGTCTTATCTACTATTACATCTGCCTTCTGAAAATTTCATCGACACATAAATCAAACTCTCTTCATCGAAAGGTGTCAATTTTGAGCCCGATTTATGGACTCGGAGGAGATAAGTTTCTCTTTCCATCTTTGGCTAGTCAAATCTAAGCTATAGTAGCAGTTGAGCATGATAAATATTGAAATTTAAAATCAATTATCAATGAAATTAAATTTAAATCAACCATATTCATATGATTAATCTATTTATTCTCTATATCACTTTGCTCTATTGTATATCTACATTATGAAAGTGTGGGGTGATACATCAATTTTTGGCCACTAATCTCCATCTTTCATTTGCGCATATGGATCTTTAAAGCACACCATTCATTATGCAACTAGGACGTAGAGCCGATATCCGTTTGGCTAATGCTGTAATCAGTACTGGAGATGCTGGACCTGCCATCCAATTTGATTGTGTAAACTTCCCAGCTATTGCTGCTGCAAACAATCCTTAACCTAAAGCATCTGCATATTGTACATACCAACCTATGTAAGGGAGGAAAACAATTGGAATGGTCACTACTGCCATTAAGGTTCCTCAAAAGAGAGCCTCTATATTCAAAAGATTGGATCATTCTATGGTGCTAGTCATGAAAAGAACCGTCATTGGGCATAAAGTTTCAATCATGCTTGCGAGTGCAACTATTCTGCTAGTTGGACCATTTGCCCCTGGAAGACACAACACAGATGCTTCTTCATCTGGAAGCAAGCTAACCCTGAGGCAACAGAGAAAGAAGGAATGCTGAGTTGCGAGCTTATCAGCTCTCACCTGGGCCATCTATTACACGACCAGCCTTACAACCATAAGCGAGTATTCCTACCCCATAATAAATTTTAAAAAAATTGAATGGGTGAAAAAGAATAGCTCTACTGGTTATGTTAAGTAGTATTTTTGGGTTCAACAGTAGTTAGCCCCACCCCCTTAGAAGAAATAACATGAAACTCTATTTGTTCGAGTACATATAGTTTTAAAAGTTGTAAAAGAACAAAGTCTTATGAAGAAGAGATATCAAAGGTCAATTATTAGGGAAGCCAATAATGCTCCACTGTATATGCTACCATCAGTGGTAATAAGAACTCAAGAGTGTTACAAACAAGCTCTGCACGGTGAACATCGAGGCGTGACACCTGAATTGTGCATTCGGGATTATGCTATCGAAAGGCCCCGACAGAAGGGAAAATAAGTCTAGATGCCGAAGCCTCTAGAAGAAGTAGCCACAAAAAGGCAAAATGGCGTGACATCCAGTCTGAATATTCAGAGATCCGCCGATGACAAGATCCAATATGAATGGGTTCCAAAAAAGAATGTTATAATCAATGAGACTCATGGTGGTCGACACCTTGGAGAATCATGTAGGGAATTCATCACCAACATAAACGATCTTCCCTAGATTTTGATCATAGCCCTCCGATTGAAGAGAGGTTCGTCCCACATTCTGAGCCTAAAATTAGATGGAGATGCCGGCCGGAGATAAGGCTACAAGAAGCAGATGAGAAGATGAAGAAGACACCATGGAAGTAAAAGTGGTCTACATGGTACAACATATTGGAGAACTGTTTAGTGTATGGCGATACTGATCCAGACGTCATGGAGCTGCACCTCCTATCCATATTGAAGAACTAACATAAGGTCAAATAGAAGCTGAACCTTTTAGTTCCTTCTCAAGTGATGAGCAAGAAGAGGAATAAGAAGTGGCAGATAACACACTATTTGCTGACACTACTACACTTGCCCAAGTGCAAAAGTAAATGCAGAGACAGATGAAAGCCAAAGATAAAGAGATCTCTCAACTAAATTCGAAGATGAATCATTCGATGACACATATGAATCTCATGATTCAAATGATGTAGAGGAACATTATTGCAGTGACGACCCTAGTTTATTTTGTTAATCATCAAACAACCAATACTGTGCCCATCAATCCACCAGTTGAACAAGTGCCACAAATCTCTGGAGCACAGAGCGCTCCTAAAGGTAGAATCGAAGGCAATCAATTGACTGCTCAGCCTATCCCTTAGCATATATTGAGCACATCTGAGCTGGTGATAGCTGTATAGCTTGAAACCATCAGAAGTGAAAAAAGTCAAATATGTCATAATTATAGAACAGGTGGAGAAACTGGTGAAAAGAGGTTGCCCCTACCCTATAGAATATGACAAGGTGCCATATCCTAATGGTTACTCGGTGCTAAAATTTCACTCATTTGATGGCAACGGTAACCCCAGGTAGCACCTAACACAATTTAAGGCAACTTGTGGTAACACTTGGGGACATGACGCATTGTTGTTTTGCCAGTCCGTTAGCAACTGAACCTCAGCTACTTTTGAATGGTATACAGAGTTGCTGAATGACTCAGCTAAGACATTCATCGAGTTGGAGGTAATGTTCATCAAAAGATTTGCGAGTGCAGTCAGAAAAACTACTATAGCCGACCTCACCTTGGAGAAAAGGAGGAAGGATGAGTCAATTATAAAATACATAACTCACTGACGCAACATAAGCATGAAGTGCGAGCAATATCTAGAAGAGGAACATGCAATTCAATTGATAATGAGCAACATTGATAATAAAATGTTGCCTCACCTTCCAAGAACTACTTGATCAGGTGGCAAAATTTCAAAAGCTGAATCTTTTCAAACTTGAAAGCCATTCTGACAGAACAAAGAAAGAGAAGCTCTCAGAATCAAGAAGAAGTGAATCTCACACTACTTTATATGATTTGAATAGAAGAAGGAAAGCAACCTATAATGTAGATAAGGGGAAACAACTTATCTATTTTTTTTTAAAAAAAAGACAAATAATCCTTCAATTTTCAACCAAAATTAATTCTCAGGGGTAATGATAAACCCATAACTTTCTTGGGTAATGGTGAGCACCCAAGGAAATAGTTAAGAGATGATGATCGAATGCATCCATTTCTTAAGGAGAAAATGAATATAGAATACTCTTTCAAAAGAGAAAGTGCAGCTAAACTATTTCGACAAGCACTCAATGCAGGGTTAGAGTAGGCAGAATGTAAAAGACTTGAAGAGTCAGGACTAACTGGCAACCCAAATTACTATCCATATCATCAGGTAGTTAGCCACCCTATTCGAAGATTGGCTAGAAATGAAGTACAAAAGGTGAATTCACACTATCCAACAGTGTTCTTATTCACCAAAAGAAAGAATCTACAAGGGTGGTTACGTCCTCTTCCCTGCCCTCACAGAAAAATAAAGCAAAAGAAAAGACAGTTGATGATGATAAATGTGAGACTACTATTTCAAAGAAAATTGTGAAGATGCTGAAGCAGTTAGAAGGCATTCCTGGTGTCAAGTAGAAATCACCGTTTGAATCTGTACTGAAACTAAAGGTAGGGTCCATATCAAAAGGTCATGCTCTTCAGAAGTAGTCCAAGGTGGTTGGTGTTCTCGAACCTGAGAAACAATCTATTAGGAGTTCGCCAAAAGCTCCCAAAAGACCAGCCAAACAAAAGAAGATAAATAAAAAATCTTCTACCCAAAATATTATTAATAATCTGGAAGAATATCAACAATCAACAAGATAACCAGTTAAGCTTACTGATTTCATGTCAGGACTCCAAATCATTGAAACAAATAATGAGGAAGATGATGATAAAGAATCTTATTATGGAGAAGTCTGTCTAGTTATCTCAATGTCCTTGGATACTCCTTGATGAGGTTCACTTCTTTAAGATAATTCAACAAGAAGAACCACCAATGATGTGGCATTCATGTCTTGTCTAATGGTGAAGCAAACATATGATAACTCAGAAGAAAACTTATGCTTTCCGGATGAAGATGTGTCGGAGCCTTCAAAGTCACCATTGATGAATGGCATAAAATTAGGCAGTGATTCTAATGTGTCTATCCAATCTTTTGGCATAAACGGTGATTTTGAAGGGGAGACTTCTTTAGAAGAATCTGAGCCAGATAGAGTAGCCCCAGTATAGTTAAGAAGTGGCAAGATGTTGCCATCACAAAAGAAAGGAACACCAAATAAAGACAAGGACAAGAATATAGAAGTTAATGAAAATATCAATTTTAAAGATCCAAAGAAGAAGCCTAATGTAGATAAAGGAATCGATTACAACATCTTATCACACTTGAGGAAGATCCCTGCATCGTTGAGTGTGTATGAGACCCTCTTGATATCGCAAGATCTCTGTGAAACTTTAATTCAGGCTCTTAAAGATCCAACGAAATGTGAAGCATACTTTGTTGAGTGGTGTATGACTGAAGTATTACAATCTCAAGACCTTCTGATGATTACCTTCTCTAAAGAAGACCTGATGCTCAGGACATCAGAACACAATCGCCCGTTATATGTCTCTGCGGAGAGCGATTGTGTCATAGTCAATCAAATTTTGATTGATCCAGATTTATCTGTTAATCTCATGAGCCTACGAGCATTGAGAGGATTGTCTTATGAAATTCAACATCTAGGATGAGATAAATTGATGATCCACGGCTTCAATGAAAAAGGACAAAAGACTCTCAGTTCTTTTACCTTACCACTAAGATTCGGGGAACTTTATAAAGAAGCCAAATTCCATGTCATTGATGTTGACACCTCATTCAAGGCTTTATTGGGCCATCCTTGGCTATATGAGTATGAAATAGTCCCGTTTACTTTGCACCAATGCATGAAATATATAAGAGACAAGGGAAAATACAAAATTCCTGACAATCTTCAGCCATTCGCAGTCTATGAAGCTAAAATCTATGAAGATGTGAAATAAAATTTATTGAAGGAGCCTAGGCTTCAACAATCCAAAGCTTCTACTTCAAAGGCTGCAAAACAACCCAAAGAAGTGAAGAAGAAAAAAAGAAGAAAGAAGGCGACACCGACTCTTCCTAAAGCAGTTGGTGCATCACCTAAGTTGAAATGGCTAATCCCTCATCTGGGCAGTGACACAGAAGAAGATGAGAATGATCGTCCTATTGGGCCTGACGGAGTAAACAAGTCTCTCGTGAAAGGAAAGAAAAATTTATATTACTCAAACTCTGATTATGATTTTGAATCTACTTACAAAACTGAAGTTTAGTGTATTTCTTCAAGAAGGTCGTTATACCTGTTGATATCAGAAGATTCATTAGTGGTCATGCCAGTTCCTTTTCAACATTTCAAAAAAGTCACTCCATGTGAGGTCCACATTGTTGAAGAGTTAAAGACCTTCTATGTGCTTCCTCTACTTAGAAGTAATGAACATGGAATTTCATTTTACAAGTCTAAAGAATACTATCACCAAGATTCTGATTGGCTCATGCATATCGATGAATCTAACGATATGGTGCAACTAGAATGCCAAGTTATTATCCTCTAAGGATTTGCAAGATGATGCACAAATTAGGGGTTGATGTTGGAACTGATAAGTGGAGAGCTTACCTTTTTGACACCCTATGAAATTTGAAAGGTCCATAGACCCTACGAAAGCATGATGATCATACATTGAAAGGTCTTGGATTCATCCAACATAAGAATCATCGAAGGGCCTGTTACACAATAACAAAAAATGAAGTTGAAACTGAAATTGAAAGAGAAGATGACCTTTATAAGGTTTATAAGACCAATGATGAAGAAGTAGAAGCCAAGTTAGCATCTGAAGAGCTTGAGGATGGTGGGAAAGTAGCTACCATGGATGAAATAAAAGAAATCAACTTGGGAACAGAAGATGATCCTCGTCCAACCTTCATTAGTGCCCTTCTTCTTGGTGAAAAAGTTGAAGAATTAAAGGCTTTACTTTGTGAATTCAGGGATTACTTTTCTTGGACATACTCTGAGATGTCACGTTTATCCCCTAAGGTGGTAGTTCATAAACTAGTCATCAAGGAATATGCAACACTTATTAAGCAATCTTTTAGGTGAATGAGGTTGGAGATTGAAGAACAAGTAATTACAAAAACTAAGAAGTTGATCGAAGTAAGCTTCATCCAAGAGGAGAAGTATGCAGATTTGATAGTCAACATCATCCTAGTTAAGAAGAAGAATGGTCAAATTCATATTTACATTGACTTCTGAGATCTGAATAAGGCTTGCCCAAAAGATGATTTTTTGCTTCTAATATCAAAACTACTAGTGGATAATACTTCCAACTATGACATGTTCTCATTCATGGATGGATCACCGGGATACAATCAAATCAAAATGGCTCCCAAAGATGCAAAACACACTTCATTTAAGATGCTAATTTGGTATATACTACTACAAAGTCATGCCATTTGGATTGAAAAATGCTGGAGCTATATATCAGAGGGCCATGACACGTATCTTCGATGAGTTGATTCATCAGAAAGTAGAATGCTATATGGATGACCTCATCGTTATGAGCATAGATCGAGAAGATCATTTTGATGACATAGGGATGGTCTACAAAAGAATTAGGTGGTATGATCTCAAGGTGAATCCTCTTAAATGTGGATTTGGGGTTTCGTCTGGAAAGTTCCTTGGCTACGTGGTGCGGCACAGAGGAATTGAGATTGATCCTAATAAAATCAAAGCAATAGTAGATATGTCATTGTTGAAGAATCTTTGTCAAGTTCATTCTGTGCAGGGACATCTAGCATTCATCTTCATATCAAATCTGTCAGACATGTGTTAACCATTTGCTAAATTAATGAAGAAGAATGCACCATTTAAATGGGACAATGAGTGTCAAGAAGTATTTGATAACATCAAAAGATATATGTTAAATCCACCAATCCTTGCAGCACCAATTCTAGGGAAGCCCCTTATTTTATATACAGTTGTATTAGAAGAATCTCTCAGAGAATTGTTTGCATAGCATAATGAAGAAGGCAAGAAAAATGCATTGTACTATATCAGTCAAAGATTGATAGGAGCTGAGGTAATGTACTCTTCAATTGAGAAGCACTGTCTTGCACTAATCTTTGCTGCTAAAAAATTTGACATTATATGTTATCTCATAAGATAAAGCTCATATCAAAGATCGATCTGTTGAAGTTCGTGATGATAAGGCCAGCATTGACAGGTCATTTGGCACGATGGGCGGTGCTCTTATTACAATTTAATATTACATATATACCTCAGAAAGCTATAAAGGGGAAAATACTAGCAGATTTTTGTGCTACGCATCTTTTCCCAGAAGATTCAACAATCCACGATGATCTACCTGATGAACAGATTTTGCTTATCCATGAAAGAGAAAAGTTGTAGATTTGGGAAATGTATTTTGACGGTGCATCATCCATTAAGCCTGCTCAGCCCCTAAATCTACTAAAAACAAATGCTGGTGTTGGTCTTGTCTTCATAACACCAAAAGGTGGCATAATGAGGCGTTCATATAGGTTGGAGAACCAACAATGAAGGCGAATCTGAGGCATTGCGGGAGCCTCGAAGAAGCTATTGTCATCGACATCCAAAATTTGAGAATCTTCAGAGACTCTCAGTTGGTGATCAACCAAGTGTTATGCGTCTACAAAATTAATAAGCTCAAACTGACATACTATCTTAAGTGAGTGCTTGAGCTCATGAAACAAATTTCGAATGTTAAACTGGCTCGAGATTCTCGATAAAAAAATAGTAAAGCGGATTGTTTGGCCAAGCTAATAAAAGAGATGGAAAATACGTATGATGATGATGTGTTTATTGAAGTGTCCACTCATCGAGTTTTGCAACCAAGAATTGCATCTCGTAGAGGGGACATCAAACTGAAGTCAGTAGAAGGCAATTCAAATTGCTCCTCACTCTTCCAAAGAATAACAAATACAAGAGAGAGAAAAACTCAAAAGTACTACATAAAAATCATGTGAGGCTTTTATAGTGGAAGTGCCTGATGATTGGAGACAACCCTTCATCATTTATTTCAAGGAAAGAAAATTGCCGAGCAATAAATCACTAGCCACAACTTCTCTTATGAGACTCTCAGAATCGAATGATTCCTAGTCTATCTTAAGAGGTGAACCTATAATATTCAGAGTTGGAAATTCCAACTATGAATCAGAAAGAGAAATATCAAAATTGTTATAGTTAATTAGACTTGAAGAGTTATCGTTAGGAATAGAAGAAGACAACCCATTAGAAGAAACACAAGTGTAATTCGAACTAGCTTTATTCTTCAATTTCTTAGAATTATTTAGAGGTACGAAGTAGAAGTCAAGTATAATGAGTGGAGTAAGGGATTTGATGCCCTTATCTCGCTAATATAAGAGTTCTACTAGTAGAAGAAATAGAAGAGCTAGTTGAAATGGAAGAAGTCGTGGAAGTCAGAATCAAGGCTTAAGGCTGATCGGGGTCGAGTTAAGGGGCTATACCGTTGACACATGTCAGGCAGCTTGTTAAGCTCCCACTTTCTTAGAGTTGGCATTGGCCACTTGCAAACCTTCCTTGGTGTTGGAGGTTTGAGTTGACTTAGGCACCTGTAAGGAAAGCTTATTGATCTTCTGAATAATTTTCTTAGAGATTTTAGACAAAGAAATGTCCCAACCTTCTTTAGTTTTGGTAGGATCACTTGTATCCCCGAGGATTATCTTAATGGAACTAGAAGATTGTTCCATAAGGTATTCCTTTGGGATAACTATAACATCAATCTTGAAGCTATGTTCAAGCCAGTCCTTAAATGTGAAGCAATCCTCCAAAACGTGGCCTAGCATACGGTGGTATTGGAAAAAGTTTGGATCATGACTTTTGCCTACTTCCTCCAGTCTCCTAAGCTCGGGTAGCTGAAAATAAGGTTTCTTTTAGAGATTTTTAAAGATTTTCTTGATTATCTCCCTCTAAAAAGAATAAGATTTGTTTAACTTATCTAAAAGAGTAGGTGGACTAGCACTGGCTGGGTATGCATGTCACCGGTGGTATGGTAAGGTGGTGGTATCGGCCCGTGGAGGCTACTGGAGGCGGTAGGGTTGTTTCTGGTGGCAAAGGTGGAGACTATTGAGGTCGGTCTCTTGACCGATCTCTAGCTGGTTGCTCTATTAACGCACGCTTCTTTTCTTTCATAAACCTTCACGGATTCTCGCTAAACTAATCTTGAAAAGATAACTATTTGGCCTCTCCTTGTAGACAAGCCGCCTTGTTGATTAGCTTCTCAAATGTCTTGATACTGAAGCCCTTAAGCATGAAGGTGATCGGGCCATGGATATTCTTCAAGAGAATCTCAATGGCATGCTATTCGGACAACTACGGTTCACACTTCATACTCAGGTTACGCCATCATAGTATATAATCAATGAGGGACTCACCAGAGTGCTGTTATGCTACAATGAAATCACCTACAGTAATCCTTTGCTGAGCTATAGCAAACCTTTTGATGAAGAGTTGCTCTAACTTAGTAAATATCTTTACTGAATCGTTGAGCAGTTCAACATATCAAACAAAAGCAATACCCACTAGGATATTGATAAAGAGTCTAAAGAGTAAAGCATCACTGCCACCTGCATTGCAATAACTGGCCCTGAAGTGAGCTATGTGCTGCCTTAGATTTTCACTTCCATCAAAGATTTTGAAGGAAAGAGGCACAAAACCCTTGGGATATTGGATATCATCAAATTCCTCTAAGCATGATCTACCCTTTGGAACTGATGATCCTCTCGAGCTTGAGCCAAAGCTTCCTTTACATGTTGCTCAACCATGGATTTTATATCTTTTTCTTGTATGGAGGTACTTTCCACTACCTTCCTATACTGGCTAGTGCTATCTTGCTCAATGGGAGGTATAGTCTTGACTGGGTCCAAGACATGCACTAACTCAGGCTGACTGACATCGACTATGGTAGGATGAATTAAAGAGGTTTGTTTCTAAAACGTTGACACTACTGTTAATAAGTCCTGTAACTGATGTGACATCTTATCAATCTGCTTGTCCTTCTGCATCAACTGAGGTCGGAGGTGTTGGGCTGATTCTGCAGTGTCCTCTTGATTAACCTCATCACCTTACATGGTATGTTGCTCTCTAAGAAGAGATCATCTAGTGTCAACCATGCATACTCCAGCTGAATCCCCCATCAAGTCATCTTTGTTGGGATTGAACCTGACTCTCTCTTCATCGGGCTGGGCGTACCCCAAGATCTCCTTCTTCTCCATAAAATAGTGTGCAACTATCTCATCTAAGGAATGATCTAACTCAACATGTACAAATAGTTTAGGTTGACCAGTGTGATCACTATCGTGAACTGAGAGGCACTGGACCTTGCCTGTCAATGGAGAGTTTATCTTGTGTGGACTGTACTCACTAGATGAACGATACTCTTGACTGCTACTAGCTATAAGAGGGTTAATAATCCTAGGATGTTCCTCTACCATTGCTACAGCTGAACTATCATCTGGAATATCTATAACAACTGTCACCATCTGCACATCCGGTTGTATGGGCGGAGTTGGTGAAGGGATGACCACGATGCTTCGGGGTCGCTACTCCTTTCGCACCACAACTGGGGCAGAAGGTCGAGCAGTGAGCTTGACCCTATCACAATGGGTGGCGTAGGAGGGGTAGGATCCATTGGCCATAGCTGGATCACCAACAGGATACATTTTTCTTCGGATGCAATCTTCATGATGGAATAGATCCGTAACTGCATCGGATGACGACAAGGGTAGGCGGTGTGGAGACACCACCGACTCTCCATTGGCCATAGCTGGTGATTTCCTAACTCTGAATACTACGGGTTCACCTCTAGAGATGAACTTGGTATCATTTGATTTTGAGAGTCCCATAGGAGAAGCTGTTGGTGAGCTTGAAGTGCAAGTATAACTTGCCACCACCTTGCCTCCAGAGATTATCAAAGTTAACCTCCGTAGTGGCAAGGTTCTACCTCCTAGGGTAGCACCTATGGATAGAGGGAAACAAGTCATTAGTACTGAAGATCAAGAAGCCCTTCCACATGATGCTCCACCCTTGGATATGCTTATAGAAGATCAACCAAAGGTGGACTACAACATCCTTTCTCATCTAAGAAAGTTACCATCTAAGCTAACCATATATGATGCCCTTGTCTTAACCAAAGAGATGAGGGAATCACTAATCAAGGCCCTCCTTGATCCTGAAATATGCTTAGCTTAGCTGAACGCTATAGGTGAGGAAGCACACTATGCAAAAGAAGCCCAAGGGATCACCTTCATAGATGAAGACCTTCAACTAGGGGACTTTGAGCACAACCATCCCCTATACATTACGGTCGACGTGGATATGTTCTGACTCGCCAAGGATCTCATCGATTTAGGTGCATCAGTAAATATTATGAGTCTAAATACCCTTGCCTACTTGAAGATCAACATCTCTATGCTCTGAGAAGATAGAATGATGTTGAGAGGATTCAATGATCAAGGCGAGTGGGCTTTAGGTTCTATAGTGTTACCATTGGAGATCGGTGACTGGAAGACTGAAGTTAAGTTCTACATCATTGATTTGAATACTTCGTTCACTGCTTTGCTTGGTAGGCTTTGGATATATTAGAACATGATCATTCCATCCTCCCTTCATCAGTGCAATAAGTTCAAAAAATATGGAATTGAGTACCGTGTCAATGGGGATGAAAAGCCATTTTTAGTTAGAGAGATTGAGATCTATGAGGATGCGACCTACTATCTTCCTCAAAACACCCTTTCTCATGAACTTGGACAAAATTCAAATGCAAATGCAAAATCAAAAGAAAATGAAGCAAAAGAAAAGATAAAAGAAAATGAAAAGAAAAAGAAAAGTCCAAGTGAGCAAGAAAGGGGAATTGAAGAAGAAGTGAATCCGCCTATCACATTCCACCCACAGTTCATCCCATCATATGGACATGTGAGTAGAATGGCTCAACCTACACCGTGAGGCGAGGTAGAAATAGAGAGGAGGTGGAAGACTAGTTGGCCTTCACCAATATAGGTCGGTTCCATTCATGAGTACCCTACTAGGAATCCTGAGATGAGTCTAGTGTGATTAGTATACCAGCCAACCCCTCTCAACGGGTTCCATTGGAGGTGACTTTAGATCCAGCCAGATATAAAGACCTGGCCTCCAAGCAAAGCAAAGTATTCAAATCTGGTTTATGTGAAACTATTTGGTAGTGGTTGGGAACTTTAGCTCTTACCTCACTTACATCTCAAAAAGATGAAGATTTAGTAGTTAAGGAAATCCCTAAGTCTTTCAGTGGACATGAAGCATAAAAGGTTCTTTTTGGGTTCATCATCCTCAAGTCTAGAGCTGGATGTAGGACTTTAGGAAGATACTTTTAAAGAATTAATGGAATTACCTTTTGACTTTTACTGCTTCAAAAAATCTTATATAGAAAGGTTTAGTTCCTTACACTTGGTCCAAGCACACGTCAGAATATTTTGAAGAGCTATGGAAAAATACAAGCAGGGAAGCATAATCAAGAGCAGGACTAGGATTTGACACAGTGGGTCCAGTCGATGATAAAGATTATTGCCTAGTTATTACCAACCATTTGGAATCTGATAGGTTCTTCTCACACATCCCCAACTCTCATGAGAATGTGTGTTTAGAAACTTTAGATGATCCTGATGATCTCCAAGTCAAAGAGGCACCGCCAGAGTTTGAAGAGAAGATTCATTCAACAATTGACAAGTTTAAAGAAATCAACCTCGGGATAGAAGAAAATTCTCGCCCAACATATATCAGTTCATTGCTGAATGAAGAAGAAACCAATGACTAAGTTATACTATTGACTGAGTTTAAAGACTGCTTCGCATGGAGTTATGAAAAAATGCCTAGATTATCTCCTGACGTAGCAGTCCACAAGCTAGCAATAGAACCTAATGTTACTCGTATTAAGCAAGTTCCTAGATGCATGTGATTAGAAATTAAACAACATGTCATTTCTAAAGTCAAGAAATTAATAGATGCTGGTTTCATTAGGGAAGAAAAAAATATCCTAGCTGGTTAGATAGTGTCATCCCAGTTAAGAAGAAGAATGGCCAAATTCATATTTGCATCAATTTTAGGGACTTAAACAAGGCATATATTAAGGTTGAGTTTCCTCTTCCTATACCAGAGTTAATGGGAGAAATTGCCTCATCTCATGGAATCTTCTCTTTCATGGATGGATCATCTGGCTATAACTAAATCAAGATGTCTCCTAAAGATGAAAGAAACATTGCATTCTTAACCCCGATCAGAATCTTCTGTTATAGGGTCATGCCTTTCGGCCTTAAAAATATTGGTGCTACATACCAACAGGCCATGACTCAGATCTTCAATGAACTCATCCATCATCATGCTGAGTGCTATGTTGATGATCTAGTAGTCAAGAGCAAAGAGAAGGAAGACCACCTCTTTGACTTGAGAGTAGTTTTTGAATGGTTTAGACAATATAACCTCAAGATGAATCCCCTGAAGTGTGCATTCGGAGTAGCTTCAGGAAAATTCCTTAGGTTTATTGTTCGACATCGGGGAATAAAAATAGATCTTGAAAAGATCAAAGCTATCTTAGAAATGCCACCTCCTAAGAGTTTAACTCAACTCGATCCGTTCAAGGATGGCTGGCATATCTAAGATGCTTTATCTCAAACCTATCAGGGAGATGCAAGCCTTTTTCAGTACTTATCAAAAAGGATGCCAAGTTTTAGTGGGATGACAAGTGTTAGCACACATTTGAAGACATCAAAGAATACTTGGTGAAGCTACCAGTTCTAGCAGCCCCTATCCCGAGCAGGCCCTTAATCTCTTACACTGATGGATTAGATGACTCTCCTGGTGCTCTTTTGTCCCAAGCCAACAATGTGGGGGAGAAAAGTGCTCTCTACTATCTCAGCAATCGTCTGATCCCTGCTGAAGCAAATTATCCACCTATTGAGAAATATTGCCTTGCTTTGATCTTTGCATCTCAGAAGCTACGGCACTATATGCTTTCTCATAAGGTGAACCTGATCTCAAGAACCAATCCACTATAGTACCTCATGACACGGCCAACTATTTTCAAACATTTGGCTCGTTGGTCCATGATACTCTCATAGTTTGATATCACATTGGTACCCCTCTGTGCGGTAAAAGGACAAGCACTAGAGGATTTCTTAGCAGCACACCCACTTCCTACTGATTCTCCGCTTAGTGACGATCTCCCCGATGAACAAATCATGAACTTAGGGGAGGCCGGCAACCACCGATGGGAGATGTATTTTGATGGTGCTGCTTCTTTTTTAAAAGGTGAAGCACCATGACTATTCTCTTAGGAAGGCAGGGGTAGGAATAGTTCTTCTAACTGCAAATTGTGATGTGATGAGATTATCATACTATCTTTCCAACCCCTGCACACACAACAAAGATGAGTATGAGGCTTTGATTTCTGATTTAGAGTTAGCCATCACTATTAGCATCAAGAGCATAAATATCTTTGGGGATTCTCAGTTGGTCATCAACCAGATTATCGAGTCCTACCAGATCCTAAAGCCCAAGCTTCATCATTACTACGAATATACCATGAAGCGATTGGCCCAGATTCCTGAAGTCACCTTCTATAAGGATCCCCGAGCAGAGAATGCAGTAGGAGATTCCTTGGCCAAACTTGCCAAAGAGTTGGCATGCTCGAAAGATGAGTCAATTTTAATAAGGGTCCAAAATAGACAGGTCCTATCTCTTATTGATGTTAAACTCATCACGAGACTTTCTCTTGAAGGGGAGGTTATCGTTACCAAAATGGACAAGGAGCTGGATTGGAGGCAACCATTCATAGATTACTTGAACACCGACAAACTACCTCAAGAGATATCTCAAGCCCATCAGGTGAAAGAGAGAGCTCTCTCCTATGCTCTTGTTGATGGCACCCTGTATTGATGATCCTTTGACCAAATATGGTTACATTATTTAGATAGAAATAAAGCCCATGGCATTGTAACTGAGGTACATTAAGGTCTATGCGGAGCTCATCAATTCAATCTGAAGATGAAGTCAAAGATCAAAAGGCTTGAATACTACTAGCCTGCTATGATCACAGATTGCATGGACGTAGCTAGGAGATGCCATCAGTGTCAGGTGCACGGTGTGTTCCTCCACCAACCACCCAACATTCTACACCCTACTTTGGCTTCATGAGTGTTAGGTAGACAGGTCCAATTGATCCTTCTTCTTCCGAGGGCAACGATTCATCTTAGCTGCCACCGATTACTTTTCCAAGTAGGCAGAAGCCATCCCACTCAGAGAGGTCACAACTCACCATGTGCTTCAGTTTTTCAGAAACCATATTATATATAGGTTCGGGGTGCCTTGATGAATTATATCTGATAATGGTACTGTATTTAAAAGCATGAAGATCAACAGCTTCTCTAGAAGACATGGTATAAATTGGAGATACTCCACCATCTATTACCCCAAAGCTAATGGTTTAGCATAAGCATTCAACAAAACTCTCATCCAAATACTGAAGAAGATACTTGATGATAACAAACGATAGTGGAATGAGTAGTTGGTTGAAGCTATGTGGGCCTATCGGACCATATATTAAACTCCTACTCAGTCTACCCCATTTTCCTTAGTGTATGGGTCCAAAGCCATTCTTCCTTTAGAAGTTTAACTCCCGTCACTAAGGATAGCATTGGGTAGCAAGATCAATAGAGCAGAATGCAAAGTTGCGGTTAGAAGAACTCAAAGATTTGGAGGAAAGTCGCCTACGGGCGTGCCTGAACCTCAAGTTGTATAAGGACAAAATGATTCAAGCACATAACAAGATGGTCCACCCTAAGTCTTTCTAAGTAGGAGAACTTGTGTTAGTTTTAAGGAGACCAAGTATTGCCCATCGAAAGATGGGAGGCAAGTTTGAACCCACCTGGGAAGTCTCTTATGTCATAGAAAAGGCCTACCAAAGAGGATCATATCAGTTTATTGATTGTAAAGGAGAATACCCGATCTTCCAATTAATGGCTCTATCTAAAGAAATATTACCCATGAAACAAAACTTGTTTGAAAATAATCACTGATAAAAAGAACAAAAATCTGATTCCATTCATCAAATCTTCTCTTCTTTTGAAGTGTTGTTTGCTTGTCTTACGAATCCACCATGACGTGTTTAGGGTAGGTGTAAGTGTCCCCCAGTGGCATCCTATCCCTCTTTCACAACACAAACACAATCTCCTAGTGCTTTTAGAATAAGTGTAAGAGAACCTGAGAGGCATCCTATTTCGACTAGCATAACTATGTTAGGAGTGAGACAACCCAAGTGTCATCCTTTCTTGGTGGGAATTCTTGTTATCATCCTTGGCATCATTTTATAATTCCCCAGCGTATTTTAAGGTAGGTGTAAGAGTCCCTCGAAGGCATCCTATTCCTTTTAACACATGTACAAAACAAACACAAAACTTTTGTCTCAAGCTACTTTGATGTGGGAGCAAGCCCACTACTCACTCATTAGGCCTTTAGGTCAGATTACATCGCCAAGTATGTCACCCAGTGGTCATTTTTTTGGAGGATGTGAGTCCCCACACTTTCTTCCTAACTTGACCATTGCAAACCAACAAGCGTCTTGTTAGTATGGTATGCTTCACTGCCCTGCCAGCAACCAACCTTTTGTTTACTTTGCTTAAGAAGATGTGAGTCCCCGTGTTTTCTTCTTGAACAAGCCATCATGCTCTAATTAGGTTGAGTATATTTGAGGTTTAGGATAAGTCCCCTAGAGGCTCCTTTCCTCTTGAATAATTTTGAGTCGATATAAGTCCCTTAGTGACATTCACTCAGTAGTCGTCTTAGGTCGGATAGTGCCTGTTGAGTCGAAGACAGACTATTCTAGTAGTCAATTCTGTTATAGGAAGATGTGAGTCCCCGAGCTTTCTTCCTAGGCATTGTTGCAAATTAGGTTGGTTGATGTTCACTGTCGACAAGGACTCACCCGTGAGTACACCACTCTTGGCGATGAGTCCCGTGCTTTTTCCTATTGAATATACGACTAGTCATCTTCTCCAGGGTGTTGGATTAAGCCCTTACCGGCCCCATCCCTTGTGGGAACTTTATTTAGATCAAGTTCTTTGTGACCCCATTTAGACACTACCCAGGTTACTTTTGGATTGGACAGTTCCCCTTTCCTAGTAGCACCCCTATGGTTGGAAAAATTACTTAAGGTAGGGAAGAAAAGAGAAGTTCTCTTCTCTTTTTCCTCTCTTTACAATTTAGTAATTAAGCATAGGTTCATTCAAACTAAACAAAATCATCAAATAAAATTAACCTAAATCAACTAAACAACTTAAATGAAATCACCCTCTAAGTTGAACATTTTTATACTTAGAAAATATAAACTTGAAAGCCTAACTAGACATATCACACAAACCTTAAATAGCACACATATTAGGCTAAGTCACCACTTCTAGCTTTATGTTAGAGTGGTGCATGGTTTGATGTTTGCTTTTATTTTGTGATGTAATATTTTAGTCTTGATGTTAGGGTGTATGTGCATGTTGACCTCATTTTTAGAATGATCTCTCAACCCCTCTATCTTAGCCTTAGGACTTCTCATAGACTTTAAGAGTCTCTTAGTCTTGAGACACATCTAGAGATTAGGTGGACACTCACCTAGCCCTAGAGACTTAGAAGAGTTCACCATAGGAATAGGTCATGCCTTAGGGGTGTTAGGAAGATTTTCCACCATTTAGCATAAACCTTTTCTCACTTTCCTTCTTTCAAGTCAAACTCCAAATCAATTCTATTTGATTTTCTCCAAACTCAATTCAATTCCAATATTCAATTCCACGATTGAAATCCATGATTGAAATCTATGTTTGAAACCCATGATCAAAATTCATCAAAAATTCCTAAGTTTAATTTCTTAAGTCCTTAACCCTTTCTTAAGGACTTAGCCAAAATTGTGAATCAAGCCTATTCAAACCTTTGAGATTTTCTCATAATCCATTTATATTCTCATTTATATACTTATATATAAATGAAATATAAACTGAAATCAATCAAACTAAACTCAAAACTCCAAATCAATTTATAAAATTTTCTTAAGTCCCTTTAATTTTCCATTAAAGGACTTAGCCAAAATCAACTCTAAAACTTGATCAAACCTATTAAATTTAAATTAATTCTCCTAAATTCTTTAAATTCCCTTTAATGGATTTAACCCAAATCATGATTAAACCACTTCAAATCCTTGAAATTTTCTCATGATCAATGTATATTCTCATTTATTTTCTCATATATAAATTAAATATAAATTCAAACACTCAAAACCAACTCCAAAAATCAAACTCAAATCCACTCAAAATCAAATCTAAGCCTTTCAAGCCAAAATCTTGAACTTTGCCAAATCACTTTCAAATCAAGCCAAACACTTGATTTTCTATCATGGTTCAATCAATCCTACAATCATGAGCTCATATATAAATTCAAACTTCAATCAAACAATCAAAACCCAAATAAAAAATCAAACCCAAGACCCCTTCATATTCTTCCTTTAAATAAGAAATTTTCAAATGGATCAAAATCCATTTGACTTCAAACCACTTGTAAATGGATTTATATTTCAATCATAAGTCCATATAGAAGATCAACTTCAAATCAAGCTTGACCAATTTGACCCACTTAGGCTCACCCAAATTGACCTAAAGTACCCTTATGAGCCAACTTTTGATCCTAACCAAATTGGATTGAACTAAACTCATATCCCTCTCATCATGATCAAAAATCATCATGAGATGATCAATCAATCAAATTGGGTCAAACCAAGTCAAACCTAAGGGTTGACCAAGTCAACACTTAACCCAAAATAAAACCTAACATAAACAAATTCTAACATAGGCCAAATTGATTGAAACCATTGATCTAAGTTCACTCATGACTTATGTTTGAACTTGACCAAGCCAACATTTGAGCCTAACCTAGCCTAGTTGGCCCACTTGACCCAAGTTGACCCATTTTGACCTAAAGGGCCAAAATGTGTGAAAACTTGATCTAAGCCAAATTGATTGAAAATAATGGGTCAAGTCCATCCCAAATCACTTGTGGAACTTGACCAAAGCTTCTTGGCCGAGCACCTTTGATCTTCTTGACCCCTAAAGGGGTCATGTTGTAAATTGAACTTAATTGATTGGAAACAAAGATAACAATCCACTCCATATGACTAACCTAAACCTACCCTTGACCTAACCCAAATAGGTTAAATGGGTCAAATAGGTTAACTTGACCTAAATTAAGTCATATGAGCCAAAACCAAATATATACCAAATGGAACCAAACCAAACCCCAAATATTTTAAATGGTCATATGAACTTGACCCTTGGTTTGAATTTGACCAATTGGTCAACTTGACCTGAGTTGACCCATTTTGACCTAAATGGGTCAACATGAGCTGAACCTATCAAATGGATTCCAAATCCAATGAAACTTGGCAAAACTTAGTTTGTCCACGTACCTAACATATCCAAATTGAAAAAAAATAGAAAAATGACCATTATACCCCTAGGTCATAGAACAAATTTTGGCCTAACCCATGGGTATTTTGGTCATACCCTCTTCACAATCACTTGAGGCTTTCCTAAAAGCTCATGGGAACTTAGTGATGAGTGGTGCACTCAACCCAATGGGTTTGGGTCAACCCATTTGGTCCATAGACCAAACCCGACCACGCCTTGAAATTCAAATTTCCTCTGCTCAAATCCAGCACATGGGAAGTTGGCAATCCACTCAAGGGATCAAACAAACCATGTGCACACTCAAAACCATAAAACAACATGTTCAATCTTAGTAATTGGATCAAAATGGCAAGGAATGGTCCAGCCATTCGATTGCCATAGGGGGAGATATACTCTCCCTAATTCAATAAAATTTTTCATTCACTCATTGTTGATTAGAGCCCAGGAACCCAGAGCAACCATCTTAGAGCATTCCCAAGCTTCTTAGATGGGATTTGAATTCCCTAATTCTCAATTTTGTACAATGCAAAATAAGGGAGCTCAATTCATTAGCCAACTTCCTCCATACTTGATCTCCATCTAATTACTCTTGCACACTCCATCATAGGGTCAAGTCAAACTTGCCCAAGCTCTGACTGAAGTTCCGAAAGCAAGGAAGAGCTCAATTGGATCAAAACTGAAGCTCAAGAGAAGTGGTGTTGGTCTACTCATTGATCCACTCAATCCCAAGGCCTAGGAATTTCAATAGGGCTTCGTCTCCACCAGACAAAGCTACCTCATCGAGCTTGAGCACCGGTGATTACCTCCAGTGAGGTATGGAATTTTTTGACCACTTAGCTTGATAGGTGTTGGTCCTTTGTAAAAGAAATATTCATGGCATGAGAAATCAACCGTTGGATAAGTTTGTATTTGTGTTTAGATGGTGTGGGTTGATTTTTGTATAATTCCATGCTAGATCAGGCTTGAATTTCCCCTTAGATCATGGACGATCTCCATTGATCCTCATGGAAGAACTTGGCTCATCTCAGCTGTCCATCCGCACATTTTAGATGGACGACTGAGATTATTTATAATGTTTAGTAAATCCATTATCCTTTTAAAATTGTAGGTGAATCCTTAGCCATCCAATCTTTGATTGGACGATCGAGGATATTAGCGTGTGCACCGCCACCACCATTTGGGATGTGATGTTTAAGTCACACCCTCATACGATAAAGTGTAAATGCTAACCATTAATGCGCATTAGTGAACTAAGGATTAAGTTGGGATTAGTTAAATACCTAATTAATTCCTAATTAATCCATAGAACTTCTAAAATTTATAACTCTTCGTAGAAAAATTAGAAAAATAAAAGAAAAAATGCTATGGAAAGATAATTTCATCTAGAATATTTTAAAAATGATTTCAATGGATTTTGAATTACCCTTTTCTCTGAATTTGGGTTTCTTTGGTAGTCTTATTTAGCTAATTATCCTTTAATTAGGTAATCAATTATCTCAAATTTCTAGGATTCATTTTAGGGGATGACCTTTGCCTCCCCTAATTTTCTTGAGATTTAGTGAGGGCTTAATTGGGAAAATTGCTATTTCATTCCCTAATTACCCCTTTTATGTAATCAAGGGTAATTAAGGTGTGATTAGTGGATTTACCCTATGATTAGATTTGGTTAAGGTCAGATCGAGTGAGTGAGGGGTTTATGGAATAATTTTGGGGCATTTCCTCTAAGCTATTCTCTAAACCCCCTTTTTCTCTCCTTAATCCCCTCTTAATTAAGGGTTAATTCATTAATCACCCCTTTAATCAATTTTCAAAAATTCTAAAATATTTCAGAACTTAATTAATCTACCTTGAGTAGATACTTAGGTGTTTCATAGCCTCAGTTTAATTAAGGAAATTAAAAGCCCTTTCATAAGTTCGAAATGGTGTTTTGAAATTACTTAAGCTAAACCCCTTAGCTTAATTAGCTTTTAATTGTGAGCCAAATTGCATTAGCCTTTTCATTATTAGGTTCATTACAAATTTAAATTCCTTGTGAGTTTTATGTCATCTCATTGGCTCATAATTACTTATTTAATTTTTCTAAGGTGGTGTAGGTAAGGGTTAATTAAGCCACTTAATTTATACCTTAACCTAATCAATGCTTAAAATTGATTTAATTATCTGAAAATTAAACAAAAATACAAAACACATGTGGGAATGGGTTAGGAATATCAAACTCATCTCACCTTTTCAAAATTAAATCAAACTTCAAACTAAACAAAAATCATTTTGAAATTCACTTTGATTTATTCTAAATTTTCTTATTCCATAAGAATGTCATTAGGATTTAAGTAAAGTGAGTTTGTTTACATGCTTTCATTGCTTTGAATCTTTCCCAACATGTTAAGTTCTTCGCCATGTGATTCATGCATTCATAATTTCATGTTTCAAATTTTAAAATGAAAATTATTTACTTTATGTCAAATGTGCATGTGTTGGCTAAAGTAAAATATGAGTGGCTATTATCACTACTAAATCCAAATTATTTTCAAAACTTATAAATGAAATATCAAATTTGAAAGTATGCTACTTATACTTTAGTTATAAGCTTGCATGTGAAATATTATAAAGTTATTCTTAGTATAAGTTTCCTTTCTTTTATGTTGGTATAGTTTTGAATAGAAATTTTGGTGAGTTCATTTGAAAGAACCCAATGCTCACCTAATTTTATATCCTATTCATCCCTATGCTACCATCTAAGATGGGTTACTTACACTTACATACATAAATTTCATAAACAAAACAAATCTATTAAACAACTTGTGCATATTCTTTTTCCATTTCATTTCATTTATATACATGTTTGTACTTAAGGAAAGTTGTATATTTAGAAAACCCGAGGTTGCGAGGCTTTAAGTAGCCCTAAGTAGGTCATGTACCTTACACCTCTGGTTAACAATGGTGTTGTACTCACTTATGCCTTTCTTACTTTCATGTATGTATGTAAAATTTTGGATAAGGAAAACCTTTTCTACTTACGAAAAATCATGCATATTCAACTTCTAAATTTTCTTAAATGGATTACTTAGCATGCATGCATAGAGTGTGTTAACTACTTTCATTTGCATGTATAAATATGTCTAGGATCCATCCATATGCCTGGTATATATATTGGGAAAGAAATGAAGTAATGCGTGTGATGTGAATTTTGATTCATTTTTTAAAATGCCTTTCTTTTTGAATAGGAATCTTTAGAGTTTATCTAAACTTAGGATTGATTAAAAAATTTAATCAAAATATTCACCTAAATGAAACTAAAACATGAACCTACTTTAGAAAATTACTTAAGGTTAGGGAAGGAAAGAGAAGTTCGCTTCTCTTTCCCTCTCTTCACAACTTAGTAACTAATTATAAGTTTCACCTAAACAAAATTAAAACATGAAATAAAATCAACCCAAAACACTTAAACAACTTAAATGAAACCCTCCTCTAAATTGAACATGTCCTTCACACTTAAAAAATTTAAACCTAAAGCCATAGCTAAGCATACCACACTAAAACCTTCACACATTAGCCTAAGTCACCACTTCTATCCCAGGTTAGGTGATGCATGGTTTGATGTTATGTTTTATTTTGTGATAAATATTTTAGACTAGATGTTATGGTGTATGCTAGAATGAATGGTAGGATGTGCTTTCTTATTCTCAGGGAATGTGCTAAGGGCACTATCATAAATAAAAATATAAGTGCTTTTGCTTGCAGGTGCTCTATACCTCTAAGAATAATCCATAGTCAGGTGGACTTAGTCACCCATGTGTGGGACGATAAGTCTAATATACATGCTTGAGATTTGTGTGGTGTGATTTAACTATCATTTATTTTGCAGGTGTTAGTTAGATTTCTACTTTTCCTTTTAATATAAAAATTTGTATAAGTAGGATTTTGGAATGATTTGTTATGGGGATTAGGATGAGCATTGGTCATAAGATCCCATCTTATGCACCATGTGAAGCCTTCCAACCATCCAAAGGAGGAACCAAAGAAGAAGAAGAAAGAAGAAGAAGAAAGAAGAAAGAAGAATAAATTTTAAAGACCCCCATAGCAATGAATTCCTTTGCTTAAATTGTAATTCAATTCATTTGTAATCTAAGTTGTATAAGGGTAGATCTCGATTACCCATATTTGATATTTTCAAGTTTGTGCGGTGGTTCCCAACCACAAATGACCATTTATTCTATTTGTGTTTAGCTTTATAAATTATTTCATGATTTGTTTAGCTTTTGTATTAAGTTGCATGATCTAGTTTCTTCCTTGCTTTATGTATGGCCTGGATTTGGATTAGGCTCTTTAGAGAAAAATAAATCTTTTATCCAATTTAATAACTCAAATTAAAACTAAACAACTCATAACCTCACTTAAAGCTTAGGATTAAAATCAAGATAAAACAATTAGCTAGATGATCATTTCTTTATAATATCATGCACAAATACATCTTATTTCACTCTTGATTGGAGGGCTTCCACCTTTGCTAAGAACTTGACCTTTAGGGTGGTGGAAACTCACCTCCTCCCCTTCGCTAATTTTGACCAATAATCTAATTTCTCATGCATTAGTCATAAAAATCCTATTAGCTTTGAGTCAAAATAATTGTCAAAAAAATGAAATTTGAATTGCATTATATTTAGGTCATTTGAAGCATGTCCCTTTACATAATCTAGTCTCTTTAGGGAGTGAGTTTAAGGACTTAGTCTCTTTCTAAATAATAATAGCCTAGTTATCTTGCATAAGCATAAATACTTGCCTACATGTATTTAAAATCATAGGAGCAGTTAGTTGGCGGCCACCCCGAGGTGGTTGTAAGTCCAAGCTGTCGGGTGGTTTGTCCTCTCTTGTGGAGGAAAACAAATTACCCATTTTTGCCTTAGATTTAGGTTGTGCTTTCAGCCCTCGTTAAAGCTCTCTAGATTTAGGTTCTGAGGTTGCTTCTCCCTTATGTGGGCCATAAGCATAATTCCTCACCTCCTAGGCATTTTCTTAATCTTGTGTTAAGGGATCTTAAGTCCTAAAATTCTAATGAAAAATTTAACTCAAACAAACTAAATCAATTTCTAAAATATAAAGCCCAATTTCAGGATAGTTTGAGATGCTTGCTAGGATTCCTAGCATCGCGAGCATCTCCTGCTTATTTCCCATTTTGGCTTCGATAATAACTCCCATATTTGATTGATCCCATTTGATCTTCAAAATAAAATCAATCAATTGATAGTCCTTCCTATTGAAATCTTCAAAGATAATGATTATTTACCTTAATTGAGAGTTTTCCTAAGGGATCCCGTCCCTTTGGATGTAATTAACCATGGGGGCTTGCCCTTGTAGGGAACTTAATGAACTCAATTTAAAATAAACCCTACTTTACTTTTCTATGTAAAGTAGGGGAAGAATCTCTGGTACATATCCAGACCTATCGTCCTTAGAGTCCTTATTGAGGTGATTGGTTCCATTAAAGGTTAGTGACTTCTATCTTTTGAGATAGTACACTATATCTTGATGATGTATATGATCACTTGAATAAGCACATTTACGGATTTGCATGGCATCTTACCAAGATTAATTTTTATATAGGGTGCTACCTCTATCATTTCTCACCAGCAGATTTGGAAGGCGACTCCCCTACATAGGAATTTTTGTGCACAAGTGTATGGGTCCGAAGCCATTCTACCTTTAGAAGTTCAACTCTCATCACTAAGGATAGCATTAGGCAGCAAGATCACTACAGAGCAGAATACAAAGTTGTGGTTAGAAGAGCTTGAAGGTTTAGAGGAGAGTCGCCTATGTGCATGCTAGAATCTCGAGTTGTACAAGGACAAAATGATTCAAGCTCACAACAAGCCGGTCCGCCCTAGGTCTTTTTGAGTAGGAGAACTTGTGATAGTCCTAAGGAGACCAATTTTTGCCCATCAAAAGATGGGAGGCAAGTTTGAACCGACTTGGGAAGGCCCCTATGTCATAGAGAAGGCATACCAAGGAGGATCTTATCAGCTTATTAATTGTAAAGGGGACCCGATGCTTCCAATTAATGGGCTCTATTGGAGAAAATATTACCCATAAAAATCTTGTTTGAAAATAATACTATCAATCAATAATAATCTGATTCCATTTCATCAAAATATTCTCTTCTTTCGAAGCGTTATTTGCTTGTCTTTCAAATCCATCATGATGTGTTTAGGGTAGGTGTAAGAGTCCCCCAGTGGCATCATATCCCTCTTTCACAACACAAACACAATCTCCAACACCAAATAGGTGTAAGAGAACTCGAAAGCATAGCAATACGTAAATTAAGATAACTAAGATAAGAGAGAACCTGCATCCTTTCTTAGTGGGAATCCTATTTGCCATCTGTGGCATCATTTCATCAAAATCCCCTAGCGTGTTTAAGGAAGGTGTAAGAGTCCCCTAGAGGTGTCCTATTCCTTTTAACACATGCACAAAAATATAAATATAAATCTTTTATCTCGAGTTATCTAATGTGGGAGCAAGCCCCCTATGGCACTCACTCATTAACTACTCTAGGTCGGGTCTACATGCTACCTCGCTAGTATGTCACCCCAGTGATCTGTTATTTGGAAGATGTGAGTCCCCACGCTTTCTTCCTAACTTGACCAGTGCAAACTAATGAGCGCCTTGTTAGTATTGTAGACTTCACTGTACAGTCAATAAGTTACCTCATGTTGACTTTGTTTAAGAAGATGTGAGTCCCCGAGTTTTCTTATTGAACTAATCATCATGATCTAACTAGGTTGAGAATATTTAAGGTTTAGGATAAGTCCCCTAGAGGTACCTTCCTCTTGACTACATTTGAGTCGATATAAGTCCTCCAATAACATTCTCTCAGTAGTCACCCTAGGTCGGATAGCATCTATCGAGCCAAAGACAGACTATCCCAACAATCAGTTTTGCTATAGGAGGATGTGAGTCCTTGAGCTTTCTTCATAGGCTAATTATTGCAAATTGATGGACACCATAGGTTAGTTGATGTTTTCTATGCTGATAGCGACTCACCAATGGATACACCACTCTTGGCAGATGTGAGTCCCTACAGTTTCACTTTGAGTTGGCCACCGAATACCTATTGGATATATAACTAGCAATGTCATCTTCTCTAGGGTGTTCGATTAATCCTTTAGCAGCCTTATCCCCTTCGGGCACTCTATTTAGATCATGTCCTTTGCGACCCCATTTAAGCACTACCCGTGTTACTTTTGGATTGGACAGTCCCCTTTCCTAGTAACCACCCCTGTGGTTGGAGAATTTATTCAACGGATGCACATATTCTCTCTTGGGTCAATAAATATGAGATAGGTCTAGGCTGATATAAGCTCCTTCTCAATTTGATCTCTTGCAAACTAACAGAGTCTACATTAAAACAAACTAAACAAACAAAATAAACAAATTTAATTCACTTGTGATTAAGAATTCAAGCCCCCAAAGGGCCCCTTTTTTTTAGGAAGACATCCTATCTTTAGGGTAGTGTCACCAGAACTCCCTATAAGAATTGCTTGACTACCTGAGTTGAGGTAAATCTCCAAGTCGGTACTCACTCTGTAGTCACCCTTAGGTTGGGTTCAATCTATTTTTCCGCAAGCAAGTTACTCAAGCAATCATTCTGCTTTGGAAGATGTAAGACTATGATGCATTCTTTTTTTAGCATGATTATCGCAAACTGATGGGCCGCCCTAGGTCAGGTTCAATTTGTTGCCCGAAGTAATTGATCGCCCCAATGGTCTTTTGTAGTGAAAGATGTGAGTCCCCGAGCTTTCTTCCCTTAAATTGATCATTGCAAACTGAAAGGCACCCCTTTGGTTGGATAGTTCTTCCATCGGCTGGGAAGCTACTCCCTTTGGGTCAGTAAATCTGAGATAGGTTTAGGTTGATATAAGCTCATTTTTAGTGTGATCCATCGCAAACCAACAGAATCCATCAAAATAAATTAAAAAATAAAATTAGCCTTATACTATCCTTGAGCTTATCTAAGTTCCCCCAGTGGCATTCACTCAATAGTCAGCCTTAGGTCGGATTCGGTTTGTTGCCCAAAGCAATCGATCACCCCAGTGGTTCATTATTTTGGAAGATGTGAGTCCCCGTGCTTTCTTCCTAACTTGACCATTGCACACCGAAAGGCATCCCTCTGGTTGGTTAGTCCTACCTTGTGGTTGGTAGACTATTCTCTTTGTATCGATAAATCTAAGTTTGCCCAAGGCCACACGGGCCCCTACTCAGTACAGTCCATCGTAAACTAATGGGGCCCATCAAAATAAATTAAAAATGAAATTAATTTTGACTATATTTGAGTTGATTTAAGTCCCCCAGAGGCATTCACTCAATGGTCAGCCCTAGGTTGGGTTCAATCCATTGCCTTGCTAATGGATCACCCCAGCAATTGGTCCCTACTTTGGAGGATGTAAGTCTACTATGCTTTCTTCCTAGTACATCTGTTGCATACTGAAAGGCATTCCCTTTGGTTGGCTAGTCCTACTATATGCTTATTAGACTACCCCTTTGGATTGGAAAATCTGAGTTAGGTCTAGGCCTCCATGGATCTTACTCAGTGTAATCCATCGTAAACGAACAGGGTCCATTTCGAAATCCAAAATTAAGAATCTGAGACGAACAAAACAAAGATAATCAATCAATCCAAATCAAACCTTTTGCTCCTCCTCAGTGAGATGTAAATCTTTCTAGCTCCCTAGCAGACTTAGAATTCTAATCCGTCAATAGGATTTAATAACCTTTCTTCCCTTGTGGATGACTTGAACGTGCCTCCCCAGTAGAGAGTTTACTTGTGTATCTCTGGTGGAGTCAAAACAAACATAATTAAACAAATAATAAATTGAAACAAACTCAACCCTCTTCCCCAATGGAACTTATCAAATCAAATCAAATTTCTCCCTAGTGATACTCAAGTTAAATCAAACCTCTCATCCCCTTGTGGATTATTTGAACCTATTTTTCTAGTGAAAGGTTCACATACTCTATCCCTAGTGGATTCCTCCTTCCCTCTCTTATGTCCTCGACAAAAGTAGGGCCACATTGCACTAAGTTATGGGTCCCTTCTACACCTTAGGTTAGGAGTAAATTATCTCTGTTAGTGCTTGTGATAAATCGATGTTGTTGATCATTTCGGTCAACACCAATACGTGCAGTGTTCCTTGTCAGTAACACCACACCTATTGGGCACCCTTTGTTGAACTCATTTTTGGAATGAGCTCTCAACCCTCCATTTTAGAAATAGGACTTCTCTTATACTTTAAGAATTCCTTAGTCTTAAGACACATCTAGTGATTAGGTGGACACTTAACCTAGCCCTAGAGGCTTAGAAGAGTTAGCCATAGGAATAAGTCATGCCTTAGGGGTGTTAGAAAAATTTTCCTACCCTATCGCTTGAATCACATTCCTCACTTCCTTCCATCAAGTCAAACTCCAAATTAAATCAATAATCAATTCTAGCCTAATTGATTTTCCCTAAACTCAAATCAATTCCAAATGATTGAAATCCATGATCAACTCCAAATGATTGAAGCTCATGATTGAAATTCCAAATTCAAAATCTTTCCTAAGCCCTTTGATTCTATCTTATGGACTAAGCTCAAATCAAATCCAAATCAATTCAAATTCAAGAAAGTTTCTCATAACCCATTTATATTCTCATTTGTTTTCACAAATATAAATGAATTATAAATTCAAAAATCCAAGAATCAATTCAAAAATCAAATACAAATTCAATAAAAAATCCAACCTGAGCCTTCAAGACAAAATCTTAAACTTAGACACAATCAAACTCAAATCAAGTTGAACCCTTGATTTATCTTCATGATTCAATCAATCCTACAATCATGAATCCAAAAATAAATATAAACTTCAATCATCAAACCAAAACTAAATTCAAAAATTAAACCCAAGTCAAACCTATATTCACCCTTTTGACTTGAAATTATCAAACGAATCAAAACCCATTTTACTCCAAATATCTTGTAAATGGATTTATACTTCAATCATAAATTAATATGTGAGTTCAACCAAACTTGAATCAAGCCTTGATCAAGCCAACTAAACCCAATTGGCTCACTTGACCCAAAGTGGCCAATTTGACCTACATGAACCTAAATTCAATTCAATCCAAATCAAAATGAATTAATCCAATCTAAACTTCATGTCATATTTGTTGAACCTACATTAATCCAATTTGACCCAATTCAATTGTAATGAATTGGGTCAAACCAAGTTAACCATAGGGAGCCACCTAGGATGATTCTCTTCCATTCCCAACTACCCCAAGCCAAGTGACATGAGTTTCGAGCCAAAATTTTAAACAAAAAGTTAAAAAAGGTTCATTTCACTTATCATTCTCCTCCTCCTAGTGCTCCCAAAAACCATTAGCAATCATCCACTTCATTTTGGAGAGAAATACTCCAAAACTAAGAGGATTTCGGTAAGAAAATGATGATCACTAGAGGAAGCCTCGTTTTGACGTGAAGGCGAGGATCTAAGCTTAGTCCAAGGCTTCTTCCCTCACTCGATAATGCACTCGAGTCACCACCACCGCTAAAAATCATCCTCGGTGAGGTGACCTTCAAAAAATGTAATCGGCTTTAGGATCACTCATTTTGTGTTGGTTTTTGCACGATTTTTAGGAATCTACCCTAAATAATCCCGCATTTCTTCTTTAAATCATTCCAGTTAGAAAATAGATTTTTTTGTGCGAATCGACGTGAAAATAAGTCCATTTGGACAAGTTCTCACTTAGAAAACCCTATGTTTCCTTTTAAAAATCTATTTTTACTGTTCACCATCGGCGGGGGTACAGCCGTCGTCCGATCCTGCAGTTCGCAGGATTGGACGGCTCGGATCGCGTGATCCGGGCCATCGGATCGCCTGATGCAATCTGGACCATCTGATCGCGCAGTTCGCATGATCGGATTGCTCAGATTGTGTGCCGATCGCGCGATCCTACCCTCTAGATCACGCGATCTGATCTGGACCATCCGATTGATGATCAGATGGTCCAGAGTGCGCCACAGGTCATTATTCATGGTTTGACCAGTCTTTCCCATAAATTCCCTGATGCTGCAACGCGCGCAAATCGCATAGCACCAGGCGTGAATCACGTGGCACTGCGCATTTAATCGCACGACGCCACATGGCGTCACGTTGCCATGTCAGCGCAACGCAGTTTTTCGATTTAAAAAATTAATTTAAATTACCTAAAATTTTAAAAATTCATAGAAAATAAAATACTTAACCAAAAATTATAAATAAGAGCTCATTGGATTCATCTTTTCAAGAAGAATCCAATAAGCCCAAAATTTTCAAATTTTACTAAGTATTTTGAGCTTAATTTAAGTTTTAGTAAAAATCTAATTTCTTTAATTAAACCAAAAATACATGTTGGACTAAGTTGAAACTTTCAAAGATTAAAATTGATGTTACAATATACTTACCATAAAATTTCAGGTCAAAATGACCTCTGGATTAAAAAATATTGAATTTTGAGTGTCAAATAGTTTATTTTAATAAAATAAATTAATAGAAATCTTAAAAATCATATAAATCAATTGAAACTTCAAAAATACATAACGAAATATAGAAACATCAAAAAAATATGAATGAGGGGTCATTTTAAAGATAATTTGGAGGAGAATCTAATAAAATTATTTTAATTGAGTTTGAATAGTAGATTTTTCCTAATTAGGGTTTATTTGAAAACTTAATAACTTTGATTAATCCCTAATGACTTCATTAATTACTTCCAAACTTTGCAAATATGTTTAGGGGGATGACTTCTGCCTCCCCAAATTTTCTTGGAATTTATTAATGAGCTTGTTAGGAAAATTAATTAATGACCCCCTAATCACCCTCTCAATGTAATTAAGGTTAATTAAGCATGTGAAGAGTGGTTTAATTCATTGATTAAGATAGTTAAACTTTGTTTAAGTGATTAAGAGGTTTATGGAATAATTTCGGGATATTTTCCTTAAGCTATTCCCTAAACCCCCTTTCTTCCTTAAATCCAAATCTAATTAAGGGTTAATCCACTAATGATCTACTTACTTAGTCAAATCAAATTCTCAAATTCAAAATTAATCCAGAAACATAATCAATCTTTCTTGGGTAGATACTTAGGTGTTCAATAATCAAAGTAAACTTAAGGAAATCATACCTAACCCATATGTGTGGGAAAGGTTATGAAAGTACTTAAATTAAACCCTTTAGCTTAATTAATCATTAATTGTGAGCCAATTGCATTAGGTACCTTTCTTTCCTAGGATGCATTGTTAATTTAAATTCCTTATGGTTGTATGTCATCCATTGGCTCATAATTATTTGATTAAATATGTTAAATTGGTATAGGTAAGGGGTAATTAATGAACTTAATATACACCTTAACCTAACCAAAGCACAAAATTAATCTAATCACCTAAAAAATTAAATTAGAATAATACATATGTTGGAATGGGTAAGGACCAGCAAACATTCTCATACTTCCCTAATTCAAATCAAACTCAAAATAAAATGAAAGTCTCCTTAAACAACTTTTGATTCCCTTTAATTGATCTTACTTCATAAGATTGTCTTTAAGAATTAATTAGAGTAAATGAAATTATATTCTTACATCACTTTACTTCTTTCCTAGCACGCTAAATGTGTATATCATATGAAAATCATGCATTCATGCTTTTCTAAAATCAAATTCAAAATGAAATATTTTCTTTATGTCAAATTGCATGTTTTGGCTAAAGTAAAAATATGAGTGGCTATTATTACTTTTAAATTCAAAACTATTTTCAAAATCTATAAATCAAATATCTAAAACTGAAAGTGTGCTACTTATAGTTTATTTATAAGCTTGCATGTGAATATAAAATGTGTCTTATGTTTGCTTCCTTTCTATCCTTTTGATATGGATTTGAATAAGATTTGCAAAGTGTATAGTTCTTTTAAAAGAACATAACACTTGCCTAAATCTAATCGTATCCTCTTCCATGTTATGACTTAAGAAAGATCTTTACACTTACACATATAAATTACATAACCAAGTCCAAACATAAGTACAAATTTTTGTTTCTTTCTTTTCCATTCATTTTTTTGTACATATGCTTGTATTTAAGGAAAGTGGTATATTAATCTGGACAACCCCGGGGTTGTGAGGCTTTAAATAGCCCTAAGTAAGTCTTGTACTTTACACCCATGGTTAACAATGGCGCCATACTCGCTTGTGCCTTTTATACTTGTAAATGTGCATATGAAAAATGGATAAAAGAGTCACTCCCTTCTACTTAACAAAACTATGCATACATAAAACCTTCCAAGTTTTCTTAAGCAACCTCTCTCAGCATCCATTATTAAGATGTGCTAAATACTTGCATTGCATGTATAGATATGCTTAGGATTCATTCATGTGCATGATACATATGTGGGAAAGAAATAAAATGGTGTGTGTTTTGTGATAGTAATTCACTTTACTTAATCTTAAAATGCCTTTCTTTTGAATAGGTTTGTTTAGAGAAAAATCTAAACTTAGGATTAATTAAAATACATAATAAAACATTCACTAAATAAAAATCCTTAATGAATCTACCTTAGAAATCACTTAAGGTAGGGAGGAAAGAGGAGGTCTCTTCTCTTTTCCTCTCTTTACAACCTTTAGTAATTAGGTAGGTTCATTCAAACTAAATCAAATCATCAAATAAAATTAACCCATATCAACTAAACAACTTAAATGAGACCACCCTTCTAAGTAGAACCTTTTCATACTTAGAAAATCCTAACCTTAAAGCCTAGCTAAGCATACCACATAAACCTTACATGGCACACACATTAGGCTAAGTCACCACTTCTAGTCATATGTTAGAGCGGTGCATGCTTTGATGTTTTTTTTATTTTTGATGTAATGTTTTAGTCTGGATGTTAGGGTGTATGTGTGTGGAATGAATGGTAGGATGATTTTGTCTAATCACTGTGTTATGCAAGGGATTGTCCTTAAGGGGTGCTATAATAAAAATATAATTGCTTTTATTATGCAGGTTGCTTATACCCCTAAGCATAATCCAAAATAGGCTAAGTGGACTTGGTTACCCTTATATGGGGTGCTAAGTCCAGTTTGTTTATATGCATGCTTGGGAATGTGTGGTTTGTTTAGCTAATCTCTGTTTTGCAGCCTTATGTACCATGTGAAGCCTTTGGAGCATCCACATTCCAACCATTTAAAAGAAGGAACCAAAGAAGAAAGAAAAGAAGAAGAAAGAAAGAAGAAAAAAGAATGAAGAAATGAAGCTTGAAGACCCCCATAACATGAATTCTTTGCTTTAATTGTAATTAATTTATTTGTAATCTGGGTTGTATGAGGGTAAAGCTTAGCTACCCAAATTATTTTTTGGGTTTGTGCGGTGGTGCCTGACCACACTTGGCCTTTTATTCTTTTATGTTAGCTTTGTAAAATATTTGATGTTTTGTTTAGCTTGTGCATTAGAAATGACATGTTTTCCTAGTTTCTTCTTTACTTTGATGTGCGGTCTGGATAACAATTAGACTCTTAGAAAAAAATAAATCTTCTACCAAATTAATCAACTCAAAATTAAAAATAAGCAACTCATAATCTCTTTTAAAGCCTAAGTTAAAGTCAAGATAAAAGAATTAGCAACCCCTTAGCTGGATGAGTATTTCTTTTACAACACCATGCACAATAACATATTGATTCACTCTTGATTTGGAGGATTTCCACCCATGCCAGAGAACTTGGCTTGACCTTTGAGAGCCATGGTGGAAACACACCTCCCCTTTCTCACTGATTTTGGCCCATAATCTTATTTCTCATGCATTGGGCATATGAATCCTATAAGCCTCAGTCAAATGATTATCCTAAAATGAAAATAACATGTAATATGATTTGTATTAGATTTAGGTCATTTGAAGCACCCCCTTACATGATCTAGTCCCTTTAGGGAGTGAGTTTAAGGACTTAGTCTCTTTCTAAATAAATAACAGCTTAACTATCTTGCATAAAGCATATGATTTGCCTATATAAATTTAAAATTGTAGGAAGAGTTAGTTAGCATCCACCCCCAGGTGGTTGTAAGTCCAAGCAGTCGGGTTGCTTGTCCTCTCTTGTGGAGGCAAATCAAATACCCATTTTGCCTTAGATTTAGGTCGTGCTTTTGGCCCTTTCCAAAGCTCCTTAGATTTAGGTTCTGAGGTTGCTTCTTCTTTCCATGGGCCATAAGCATAAATCATCACCTCTTAGGCATTTCCATGACCTTACATCATGGAATTATAAGTCCTAAACTTCTAATAAAAATTCAACTCAAACAAATAATTCCCTTCAATTTAAAAAAATGTAAAGCCCAATCATAGGATAGTTTAGGATGTTTACTAGACTTCTTAGTATCCTAAACATCCCCTAGTCACCTCTATTTGGCTTCAATAAGAATTCCCTCCTCTTGATCGATTCCACTTAATTTGCCAAAAATAAATTAATCGATTGATAGTCCTACCTATGGAAATATTTGGTAACAATGATCATTTACCTTAATCGAGAGTATTCCTAAGGAATCCCCTTAGGATGTAATTAACTATGGGGCTTGCCTATAGAACTAACAACCCGATTTAAAATAAACCCTACTTTACTTTTTCATGTAAAGTAGGGGAAGAATCTCTGGTACATATGTAGGCCCATTATCCTTAGGAGTCTTTATTGAGGTGATTAGGTCCATTGTAGGATGGTAACTTCTATATTTCAAGATAGTACACCTCTCCTCAATGTTGTACCTGATCACCCTAATAAGAACATTTGTAGATCTACATGGTGTCATGACCAAAAGATGTATATTTTGTTTTCATTTATCATCTCCAAAGGGATAGATGAAGGCAGAAATATTTTCACCACAGTGTGTACACAGAATGGTAGGATGATCTTAGTCTAATCATTATCTTCTGTAGGGGATTGTGCTTAAGGGCGCTGTAATAAAAATATAACTGCTTTTGTTGTGCAGGTGGCTTCTACCCCTAAGCATAATCCAAAATAGGCCAGGTGGACTTAGTTACCCATGTGTGGGATGCTAAGTCTAATATATATGCTTGGGATTGTTTGGTTTGTTTAGCTAGTCTCTATTTTGCAAGTGTTAGTTAGATTTATTTTCCCTTTTCATTTAATTTTGTAAATTAGGATTTGGAATGATTGTTATGGGGGATTAGGATGAACATTGGTCATAAGATTATATCTTTTGTACCATTTGAAGCCTTTAGAGCATCCACATTTCAACCATCCAAAAGAAGAAACCAAAAGAAGAAAGAAGAAAGGAGAAAGAAGAAAAGAAGAATGAAGACCTCCATAACATGAATTTCCTTACTTGATTGTAATTACTTCATTTGTAATCCGGGTTGTATAAGGGTAGAGCTTGGCTACCCACATTTATTTTTCAGGTTTGTGCGGTGGCGCCCGACCACAAATAAGCCTCTTATTCTTTTGTGCTAGCTTTATAAAATTGTTTGATGTTTTTTTAGCTTGTGCATTACGATGGCATATTTTTCTAGTTTCTTTCTTGGTTTTCCTAGTTTCTTTCTTGCTTTGATGTATGTCCTAGATGACAATTATGCTCTTAAGAAAAATAAATTTTCTATCCAACTCATCAATTCAAACTAAAAATAAAAATAATTCATAACCTCACCTAAAGCTTAGGCTATAAAATAAGATAAAAGATTTAGTAACCCCTTAGCTGGATGTTGTATTTTCTTTCTCACATCATGCATAAAAAGCATATTGTTTCACTCTTGATTGGAGGGCTTCTACCTTTGCTAGAGAACTTGGCTTTACCTTTGAGAGTCATGGTAAAAACACACCTCTATACCTTGCTGATTTTGGCCACAATCTAATTTCTCATGCATTAAGCATATGAATCTGAAAGCATGTGTCAAATTGATTGTCCAAAATAAAAATAAAATATAATAAAATTTGTATTAGATTTAGGTCATTAAATCATGCCCTACATGATCTAGAGTGTGTTTAAGGACTTAATCTCTTTCTAAATAAATAACAACCTTGTTATCTTGCATAAACATATGACTTGCCTACATGTATTTAAAATTATAGGAGGAGTTAATTGGCTGCCACCCTCAGGCGGTTGTAAGTCAAAACATTTGGGTGGTTTATCCTCTCTTGTGGAGGTAAACCATATACCCATTTACACCTTAAATTTAGGTCGTGCTTTGGCCCTCGCCAAAGTTCCTTAGATTTAGGATATGAGATTGCTTCTCCCCTTTGTAGGCTATAAGTATAAATCCTCACCTCTTAGGCATTTCCATTACCTTGTATCATGGAATTATAAGTCCTAGATTTCTAATGAAAATTCAACTCAAAATAAATAGATCACTTCAATTCCAAAAATATAAAGCCCAACTATAGGAAAGTTTGAGATGTTTACTAGGCTTCCTAGTATCATAAGCATCACATACTTATCTTCTTTTGGCTTTAATAAAAACTCCCTTCTCTTGACCAATCCCACTCGATCTTCCAAAAATAAACTAATTAATTGATAGTCCTACCTTTGAAATCTTTGGAGACAACGATCATTTACCTTAATCGAGAGTATTCTTAAGGAATCTCATAACTTAAGATGTAATGAACTACGGGGGCTTCCCTCCATAGCGAACTTAATGAACCTAATTTAAAATAAACCCTACTTTACTTTTCCATATAAAATAAAGGAAAAATCTCTGCTACATGCGAAGACCCATTGTTCTTACGAGTTCTTATTCAGGTGATTAGATCCATTATAGGGTGGTGACTTCTATCTTTTGAGATAGTACACCTTTCCTCAATGTTGTACTCGATCACCCTAATAAGAATATTTATGGATCTACGTGGTGTCCAAACCCAAAAGTATATTTCTATGTTCATTCTATCTTATAGCTAAGAAAATTTTTCACCACAAGGTGTTAGGAAAACTTGGCTACCCTATACCTTGAAACAAATCCTTACTTCATTCTTTCAAGTTAGACTTCAAATTCAAATAAACTTCAAATTCAAATCAACTTCAAAATCAAATCAACTTCAAATTCAAACCAACTTCAAATTCAAATCAACTTCAAACTCAAAATCATTTCCAACATAATTTATTTTCTTAAATTCGAATCAATTCCTAAACCCAAAACATGAATCAATTCCAAATGATTGAAATCCATGATCAATTCTAAATCCAAAATATTTCCTAAGCCTTTGATTTCACTTATGGACTTAGCTCAAATCAAATCCAAATCACTCCAAATTCAAAAGATTTTCTCATCACCCATTTATATTCTCATTTATATTCACAAATATAAATGAAATATAAATTCAAATAACCAAAACCAAATTCAAAACTCAAATCCAAACTCAACCTAAATCCAACCCATGCCCTTTCAAGTCAAATTATTGAACTTAGCCAAATCATTCTCAAATCAATTCAAACCTTTGATTTTCTCTCTAAAAAATCAATCCTTCAATCACAAATCAAATATAAACATAACTACAATCATTAAACCCATATTCATCCTTTGAACTTGAAATAATCAAATGAATCAAAACCCATTTTACTCTAAATCACTAGCAATTGGATTTATATTTCAATCATAAGTCCATATGTGAGTTCAACCAAACATGAATCAAGCTTTGATCAAGTCAATTGACCCACTTAGGCTCACTTGACCCAAAATAATCTAAAGTACCTTTTTGAGCCAAATTCTAACCCTACACAAATTGGGTTGAACTAAGCACATCTAAGCCTCACATTATAAGCAACAATCATCCTAGAATGACCAATCACTCAAATTGGGTCAAACCAAGTCAAACCTAGCCTTTGACCAAGTCAATACTTAACCCAAATGAAACCAAAATTAGCCAAAATCCACCATAGGCCAAATTGATTGAAACCTTTGATCTAAACCAATCCAAAATCAGTGATTGAACTTGACCAAGTCATCATTTGAGCCAAACCTAATCAAATTGGCCACTTGACCCAAGTTGACCCAAGTTGATCCAAGTTGATCTAAAAAGTCAAAATGGGTCAAATCTTGATCTAAGACAAATTGATTACAACCAATGGGTCAAATACATTCTAAATCACTTGTTGAACTTGACCAAAGCCTCAATTGGCCAACTAGACCCAACCTAGCCCAATTGACCATGAACCCAACTTGACCTAAAAGATTAAATCAACTTGAAATTAAACCAAATCAAAATTGATTGAAACCAAAGATGGCAATACATTTCAAATGATCAACCAAGCCCAAACCAACCCATGACCTAACCAAATTGGGTCAAATGGGTCAAATTGGTCAAGTTGACCCATTTGACATAAGTGAACTCAAATGAACCAAAACTAAATACAAATCAAATTGAACCAAACCAATGATACCAAAACACTTCAAATGATCATTTGAACTTATCCTAACCTTTGTTTGACCCAATTTGACAAATTTGTCAACTTGACCCAAGTTGACTCATTTTGACCTAAATGGGTCAACTTGAGCCAAATCATATCAAATCAACTCCAAATTCATTGAAAATTGGCACAACCCATTTTTCAATCATTTAAAATCTGCTCAAATCAAAATCAAGATCAAATGACCATTTTACCCTTGACTCAAAGGGTAACCTATGGCCAAATTAACTTGGAATTTGGCCAATTCCTTCTCAAGGCCACTTGGCATCCTCATAGTGGACCATTTGGACACCAAGGAGGGTGGTGCACATGACCTAATGGGTTCGGGTCAGGCATGACCCAACCCAAGGCCAAACTGACCCCTCCAATGGAATTTATCCACTTGGATCACCTCCTACAATCACCTAGCACATGTGCACTTCCTCCATTCCACTCCTCTACCAAAATTGAAGCACATGGAGCTCCTACAACCAAAATAAACCATTCAACCTCCTCAATTTTATCAAAATGGCAATGTCAAGCCTCGATCCAAGGAGGGGGAGATATACTCCTCCTCATTCCCCCTCAAACCAACTTCCTTGCATTCGATTGAGCTCAAAGGATCAAAGGAAAGCTTCTCCAAGTTTCCCAAGCATTCCCAAGCTCCTTCGAATTTCCCTCTCTCAATTTTGCTTAAGCCGAAAATAAGGGAGGTGAGGTGAAATTCCACTTCACTCAATTCTTCACCAATCTTCCAATTCACTTTGCAAGCACCATCAGGGAGGTAGGTCGAGCTCACCCAAAGCAAATCCCAAGTCTCCAAGCCACGGAAGGAGAATTTCGATCAAAACAGCAAGCCACTAGAGGGGAGTTTGGTCAATTGGAAGATCCACTTCAAATCAAGGCTTATGACTTTCAACAGAGCTTCGTCTCCACTAGATGAAGCTACTTCCTCCGTTGGAAGCACCGGTGATAGCCTTCGGTGAGGTATGACTCAAAACTGATACTGGGTTGAAAATTGCTTGGTCTTTTGTGAAGGGAATTATCATCCCATTAAAATTCAACCATTGGATGTTCTTCCCTACACATCTTGATGGTGTGGGGTGAATCCTAGCCTAATCCAAGCTCAAGTGAGCATGGATTAAGCCATGGAGGATGGATAGCCTCCGTCTCTCGTAGCTTAAGAAAAGATGAATCATGGGTCGTCCATACCGCATGTTTTGGATGGATGGCCCTGATTAAAATCGTTAGATCTCTGATTTAATTCCTTTATAACCACGTCTTTAATCCTGACTGTTTGATCCTTGATCAGACGGCCTATGGGAAAGCGCATTGTGCCACCAGCTATTGCGACGCATGATGTGATAACTTAAATAATAAATCCCATCACGCCATGTGGAAAGCGCGCGCCGCGTCAGTAGTTCATGTGGCGCCGATGGGATTAGTTAATTAATTAGGGTATTTAATTATCCTATAATCACAAAACTTCATAAATTCATAACTAAATATAGAAAAATAAAAAAAATGCAAACTCAAGTTCATTTTAAAGATAATTTAGTGAGGAAGAATAATAAATTAAAATCAATTGATTTTGAAACATAGATTTTCCTTAGTTAGGGTTTAATCAAAAATCTAATTATCTTAATTACTTCCTAATTACCTTATTAATTAATTTCAAATTTCACAAACATGTTTAGGGGGATGACTTCTGCCTCCCCTAATTTTCTTGAAATTTATTCATGAGCTAATTAGGAAAATTAATTAATGAACCCCTAACCCCTTATTGTAATAAGAGTAATTAAGCATATGAATAGTGGTTTAATCCTTTCGTTGAGATAATTAAGCATTGTTTAAGTGAGGAGGAGGTTTATGGAATTGGTTTAGGATCTTTTCTCTAAGTTATTCCCTAAACCCCCTTTCTTCTTTAATCGAAACATAATTAAAGATTAATTCACTAATGATCTACTTAATTAGTCTAATCAAACTTTCAAAATCAATCTGAACTTAATCAATCTCTTGTTGGGTAGATCCTTAGGTGTTCAAGAGCCTAAGGAAAGCTTAAGAAATTATAATCCAACTCACATGTGGGATGATTATGAAAGTACTTAATTAAACCCTTTTATTTAATTAATCAATAATTGTGAGCTAATTGGCCCATTTCTTTTTAGGTGCATTGTTGATTTAAATTTTATGTGGTTGCATATCATATGTAGGCTCATAATTATTAGTTAATTATGTTAAAGTGGTGTAGGTAAGGGGTAATTAATGGATTTAATTCACACCTTAACCTAAACAAAATATAAAATCAATCTAATTGTTCAAAAATTAAACTAATTTGATTCATACATGGGGGAAGTGGGTTAGGTCCAGCAAACTCTTTTCACATTTTCTAAATCAAATCAAATTCAAAATTAAAAAAAAAATCTATTTAAAGAATTTTGATTAACTTTGAATAATCTTATCTTATAGGATTGTCCTTAGGAATTAATTAGGGTGAATGAAGTTACATGCTTACATCACTTTATTTCTTTCCAAGCATACTAAATATTATATGTCATATGAAATCATACATTCATATCTTTTTGAAAAATCAATTAAAATGAAATGTTTCCTTTATGTCAAATTACATGTTTTGGCTAAAGTAAGAATATGAGTGGCTATTATCACAATTAAATCAAAAAATATTTTTAAAACCTATAAATTAAAGATTATAAATGAAGGTATGCTACTTATAAATACTTATGAGCTTTCATGTGATTATAGCATAAAAATGTGTTTTATGTGATTTTTCTTCCCTCCTCTTAACATAGATTTGAATAGGATTTGCGAAGTGTATAGTTCATTTGAAAAGAATATAACACTTTCTTAAATCTATTCCTAAACACTTCTATGCTATGACTTAAGAAGAATCTTCACATTTACACATAAAAATTGCATAACCAAATTAAACAAAAAACTTTTGCATGACTTGTCATCCATTTGTTTCCTTTTATACATGCACATGTATTTAAAAAAAGTGGTATATTAGTCTAGACATCCCGGGGTTGCGAGAATTTAAGTAGCCCCAAGTAGGCCTTGTACTTTACACCCTTGGTGTAAAAAATAATGGCACCGTACTCACTTATGTCTTTCATACATGTAAATGTGTATTTGATTAATGGATAAAAGAGTCCCTCTTTTCTACTTAATAAAAAAAACATGCATTCATGGAATATCCAAATTTTCCTAAACAATATCTCTTAGCATTCATCATCAAAGTGTGCTAAAATTTGCATTTGTATGTATAGATATGCTTAGGATCATTCATATGCATGATATACATGTTGAGAAGAAATAAAGGGTTATGTGTTATGTGATAATAATTCACCTTAACTAATCCTAAGATGAATTTCATATTGAATAGGTTTGTTTAGAGTAAATCTAAACTTAGGATTAATTAAAATATATAATAAAGCATTCAATAAAGAAAAAATCATTAATGAATCTACCTTAGAAATTACTAAAGGTACAAATGAAAGAGAAGTTTTCTTTTCTTCTCTTTACAACATTTAGTAATTAAATGTAGGTTCATTCAAACCAAATCAAATCATCAAATAAAATTGACAAATCAACTAAATCACTTAAAATGAAATCACCCTCTATTTTGAATCATTCACACTTAGAAAATTCCAACCTTAAAGCCTAGCTAAGACATGCCACACAAGCATTAAATGGCACATACATTAGACTAAGTCACCTTTTATAGCTCTATATTAGGGCGGTGCATGATTTGATGATGATGATGATTTTTGATTAATCTTCTGCTAGAAATTATGCTTAAGACGCTATAATAATAATAATAATATTAATAATAATAATATATATATATATATATATATATATATATATATATATATATATATATATATATATATATATATATATATGTTTTTGGTGTGTGTTGCTATACCCTAAGCATAATCCAAAATAAGGCAGGTGGACTTTGTTACCTATATGTGGGGTGCTAAGTCCAACTTATTCATATACATGCTTGGGTTGTCTAGTATGTTTAACTAATCTCTATTTTGCAAGTTTAGTTAGATTTACTTTTCTCATTTTCATGTAATTTTATAATTAAGATTTGGAATGAATGTTATGGAGATTAGAATGAACGTTGGTCATAAAACCAAGTCTTATGCATCATGTGAAGCCTTTGAACAAACTACATCCTAACCAACCAAAAGAAGGAAAGAAATGAAGAAAGAAAGAAGAAAAGAAATGAAGAAAGAAAGAAATGAAGAAATGAAGAAATGAAAAAAGAAGAATGAAGAATGAAGACCCCCATAACATGAATTCTTTCTAAATTATAATTATTCATTTATAATTCAGGTTGTATAAGGGCAGAGCTTGACTACCCAATTTCTTTTTGGGTTGTGCAGTGGTACCCGACCACATCGACCTCTTATTCTTTTGTGCTAGATTTATAAAATTGTTGGAAGTTTGTTTGGCTTATGCATTAAGATGGCATGATTTTCTTAGTTTCTTCCTTGCTTTGATGAATGGCCTGGATGCGATTAGGCTCTTAGAAAAATTTTTTTTTCTATCCAATTAATCAACTCAAAATTAAAATTAACAATTCATAACCTCACCTAAAGCCTAGGACATAAATCAAGATAATAAAAGATTTAACAGCCCCTTAGCTGGATGTTGTATATCTCACATCATGCATAAAAATTATCTTGCTTCACTCTTGCTAATGGAGGGCTTCCACCCTTGCTAGAGAACATGGCTTGATCTTTGAGAGCCAAGGTGCAAACACACCTCCTTCTTGCTGATTTTGGCCCATAACTACTTTCTCATGCATTAGGCATATGAATCCCATAGCTTTTTTCAAATAAATTGTCCAAAAATTAAAATAAAACATAACAAAATTTGCATTAGATTTAAGTCATTATTCATGCCCTACATGATCTACTCTCTTAGGGAGTGTGTTTAAGGAGTTAGTCTCCTTTCTAAATAAACAACAGCCTATCTATCTTGCAAAGCATAAGACCTGCCTACATGCATTTAAAACTATAGGAGGAGTTAGTTGGTGGCCACCTCCAGGCAGCTGTAAGTCCAACAGTCGGGTGGTTTATCCTCTCTTGTGGAGGTAAACTATATACTCATTTTCACCTTAGATTTAGGTCATGCCTTAGCCCTTACCAAAGCTCCCTATATTTAAGTTCTGAGGTTGATGTTTTCCTTTGCGGGATATAAGCATAAATCCTCACATCTTAGGCATTTCCATGATCTTGTGTTGTAGAATTGAAAGTCCTATATTTCTAATAAAAATTCAACTCAAACATAAAATCCTTCTCAAATTTTAAAAATATAAAGCCCAACCATAGGATAGTTTGGGATACTTACTAGGCTTCCTAGTATCATGAGCATCCCCTACTTATCATCCTTTGGTTTCAAAAATAACTCTTTCCTTTTGATCAAATCCCATTTGATCTTCTAAAAATAACCAATTTGTTAATAGTCCTTTCTTTAAAATCTTTGGAGACAACAATTATTTCCCTTAATAAAGAATATTCTTAAGGAATCTTATTCTTTAAGATGTAATTAACTATGGGGGCTTGCCTCCATAGGGAACTTAACAAATCTGGTTTAAAATAAACCCTACTTTACTTTTCCATGTAAAGTGGGGAAGAAACTGCACATTCAAGACTCATTGTCCTGGAGTCCTTATTGTGAGATTAGGTTGTGGATGGTGACTTGCCTCTCGAGATTATATATCATTCCTTAATGTTGTACCCGATCACCCTAATAAGTACATCTACAGATCTATGTAGTGTCCAACCAACATAATTTTTGTTTTCATTTATGTTGGCCTCATTTTTGGATGAGGTTAATTTGGCATTTCAAAAGATTTTCTTAATTCAATGTTTAGGACACCTCCTAGTGTCCTAGAAAATCTTTTGAGTTTATTCTAACCTATTTGATATAGTAGAATCAATCCAAATTTTCAATTTGGATTAACTCAAATAAATCAAATTAAAATGAATAAAGAAAATTTCATTTGAATTTAAATTGATCACTTGAACTCATTTGAAATAATATAACCCACTTAAAAAATGAGTTAAAATGAAATTAAATTTAAAATCAAATTAAATGGATTCATATTTTGCAATTGATCATCAAATTACATTATGGTATTAAAAAAATAAACTAAACAAATTCAAAAGGAAAAAGTTAATCTCCCTAAGTAAACTCAAATGCAATTAAATCTAATCTCAAATCTATTTTGAGATTAATTTGAGCATATCATACTTTAATTCAAACTAAGATGATAATGTCATATTGCATGGAAATAATAAAAGCAAAATAAATAAATAAAAAAGAGAAATAAAAAATGGAAAAGAGAAGAAAAATTATCCACCTCTTAAGATGGCCCAAGTGAAGGTCAAGTGATGCGCCAATGAAGGTCGCCAAGATGACGCCAAGAGAGTTGGCTTCTCCAAGAAAAAAAATAAAATAGAAATGATATGATGTTGCCAAGGAGAAATAAATACATACACACTCTCAAAAAAAAAACTCCCACATCAAAACCGAAGCAAAGCGAAATCCTCCCTTCCCTCCAAGTGTTCTCAATCAGTCGAACCATCAAATCCAAAATTTGGATCCAAAGCTTGGGCTAGTGATCAAACCACAAGGAGTTCTCTCAATTCCTTTGGAGAAGTGCTTTCCCTTGAAGAATCGAAGCTATTTCAATTGATTCCAGCCTTTGAGATCCCCTAAATCAAGGTACGCCATTAATGATCCCCCCTTTTTCTTAAGAGCTTTTGTCCTTGGTCGTTTCCTTACAAAGCTTGTTCAATCCATAAGGATTGAAAGAGGATCTTTCAACGATCATGTAGCACTTTGAATCATCCAATTTGGTTAAGTATATCAAAAGATATTAACAAAACAAGTTGGATGGTCCATACTCAGGTTTGAGGAGAAGAAGACCCATTTCTTTCCGATCTAGTAATTCTGACAAATCCCTTTAGGAATCAGGAATAATAGGGACCGTCATGCGGATCGACGGCCTTAATGGATCAACTCGACAATGCCTTTTGATCCTGAAATGGATGTCGTGGACCATCATCTTTGATTGATGGTCGATTAATTCCACTCATTTTAGTTAAAACGAGTGGGACCTTACTTAAAACTAAAACCGCTAAAAAATAGATTAATTAATTTAAATAAATTCAGAAAACTTCCAAAATTCATATAAAATCAAAGAAAAATCAAAAAAATATAAATAAAAGCCTTATGGATTCGTCTTGATGAGGGAAATCCACTAAAATTAAAACCCTCAATTTTTATTGGGTTATTTTTCCTTAATTTAAGTTTAATTTAAAAATATTAAATCTTAATTACTCTTAAATTAATAATCTAATTAATTTGAAACTTTGGTGAAATGAAATTAAGCTTAAAACATATGTTAGGTGAATTTTTGGGAATTTAATACTTTGAAATAAAATGAAATTAAAATTTTATGTGAGTTAACCCTTAAATTAAATAAATTAATTACTCTTTAATAAAATAATTATAAAATTTTAATTTAATAATATTAAATCAAAATAATGAACATCAAAATATTAATTTAACTTAATTAAACTAACATGAACTTAATATGAACTTAATTAATTTAATTTGATAATTAAAAAAATTAAATAATTCAATTAAATCACTTGAACTTAATTAAATCATAATAAATTAATCAGTTAACCAAAAATTATGAATAAACCCTCATTGAAAAGATATTCCAGTGAATAATAACTTAAAAATAAAATCTCTTAATTAAGCTTAATAAATTAATCTTAATATAAGTTTTAATGAAATAATTAAAATCTTAATTACACTCTAATTACATATCTAATTAAGCTGAAACTTTAAGAACATAAAATTGGCATGTAACCCCACTTTCCATAATTATCTGAAACCAAATTGGTCTATAAATTTGGAATTCTTGAATTTCCAAATCTCTAGGTCAATATGAACTAAATAATAATTAAGAATAATCATTAATTCATTGGATTAACAACTAAATTGAACTAAACTAAATAAACATCATAAATACTTAGGGTAATTCATCAAAACTTCCCAAGTCAAAGAATCTAATCAAATAACAAAGTTTTAAGAAAATTAATGCTTAATGAAATTCAAATATAATTGAACAACTTAAGTTAAACTTAATAAAATCACTCCTCTTTAATGAAGACTTGGGTATATTTTGGACCTAATGCTTTATTATGCCATGAGCATAAAGATTCATTATTTTCCTTTTTATATCTCAAAGTTACAATGAACCATGCTAGATGTCTAATTCATTGAAGGCAAGACATCATAGGGCAATAACCTGAGAATTTTACCTCTTTGAGCTTGCATGTGACTGTGTAGTTCTTTAGGCAGTAAGAACCAAAGTCAACCATTGCTTCTCAAATAAAATTTCATTTTCTTTTTTGTTTGGATATGTATGTTAATTTTACTTTGTTGACATGAATCAACAGCTTATAAAGCATTCTCTTGGATTTAATGAAGATCAAGAGATTCCTTTAAAGCTTTCTAAAGTGAATGAGAATCAAGATAATCTTTTGGATTTTCATAGAGACACAAAATTCTTATCCCAAAGCAATAAGAGATTTGAAAGGATTAACTTATTAGAGAAATTTAGATTCTCCTGATAAGTTTGAAATTGGATTTCTTTAGTTGATTTATTATTATAGGAAATGAAATTTCATAATTGTCTTTGATTAATTTCTTATTTTTGCATTTTTGATCATTCTACATTTTACTACAAGGTCTTTGAAATTCAAAAGTAAATTTCAAGACTCTATATAGGAACAGATTGTTCTTCACATCATATTGAAGTTTCTTTTATTTTATTTTCTTCTTAGATAAGATTTTCAATATAACCCTACCTAATTGAAAGTGAGATTATAAGAAATCTTGATCATGACCCTTTTTGCTAAATTGTCTCAATATTTTGAGATTGAATGATATGACTTTATAATAGAACATTCTTATAGGATTCTAATGTCATATCATATGCTTTTTTTTTTTTTATAATTGTCTTGATTCAAATTTTAGATAAGTTATCCTTAAGAAGGATAATCTTATGCATAAAAATCTTTTTGATTTGAAAATGAAATATGGGTAATATGAACCATATTTCAGCTATGCTGGGGAGAAGAATTAAAGATGTAATTAAGATTTTAATTATTTCATTAAAACCTAAATTAAGATTAATTTATTAAGAGATTTTATTTTTTTACATATTCTATGCTGAAATACCTTTCCAATGAGGGTTTATTCATAATTTTTGGTTAACTGATTAATTTATCATGATTTAATTAAGTTCAAGTGATTTAATTGAATTATTTAATTCTTTTAATTATCAAATTAAGTTAATTAAGTTCATATTAGGTTTATATTAGTTTAATTAAGTTAATTATTATGATGTTCATTATTTTTATTTAAGATTATTAAATTAAAATTTTATAATTATTTTATTAAAGGGTAATTAATTTATTTAATTTAAGGGTTAACTCACATAAAATTTTAATTTCATTTTATTTCAGAGAATTATATCCTCAAAAATTTACCTAAAGTATGTTTTAATCTTAATTTCATTTCCCCAAAGTTTTAAATTAATTGGACAATTAATTTAAGAGTAATGAAGATTTAATGTTTTTAAATTAAACCCAAATTAAGGAAAAATAACCCAATAAAATTTCGAGATTTTAATTTCTGTGGATTCCTCTCATCAAGAAGAATCCATAGAGATTTTATTTATATTTTTCTGATTTTTCTTTGATTTGTTATGATTTTTTGAAATTTTCTAAATTTTTTTAAATTAATTAAATCGTGTTTAACGATTTCTAAGTTACGGGTCCCACGCATTTTAACTAAAACGAGCGGGATTAGATCTGGACCGTCCGATCAATTTGATCGAACGGCCCGATCGATCTGGTTATGGACAAGCGGTGTCACGCTGGGGACATGTACGCGTTACGCCGATCCCACGGTTTGATCCGGGATCGTTCGATCATAGATCGGATGGTCCAAATTACTCTTGCGATCCTAAAGGGCTTTAATCAGAATTAACAGCTAGATCTGGACCGTTCGTAACTTTTTAAAAGAAATGGACGGTCGTGATTTCGTCTCTCCCGATCTCTGCAGGAGCCGAGGACCGTCCAACTTGTTTTGCTATAACTTTTGATCTACGCAACCAAATTGGATGATTTAAAGTGCTACATGATTGTTGAAAGATGCTCTTTCAATCCATGTGGCTTGATCTCACTGGAGAACAACCCTTGTATGGAAATGATCAAGACTGAAAGCTTTAAATAAAAAGAGGGGCTGTTAATGGCATACCTTGATTTAGGGGATGTCAAAGGCTGGAATCAATTGAAATAGTTTTGATTCTTCAAGGGAAAGTACTTCTCCAAAGGAATTGAGAGAACTCCTTGTGGTTTGATCACTAGCCCAAGCTTTGGATCCAAATTTCAGTTTTGATGGTTCCACTAATTGAGAACACTTGGAGGGAAGAGAGGATTTCGCTTTACTTCGGTTTTGATGTGGGATGGTCTGTGAATTTTTTTTACCTTGAGAGAGTGTGTATGTATTTATTTCTCCTTGGCCGAAACATCATATATCATTTCTATTTTTTTTTTTTTTTGGAGAAGCCAACTCTCTTGAAGGCTTATCACAAGGCGCCTTCATTGCGCCAAGGTGCCTTCACTTGAAGGCTGCCATCCTCTTAAGAGGTGGGGATAATTTTTTTCTTCTCTTTTTCCATTTTTTATTTCTCTTATTTATTTATTTATTTTTCTTTTATTATTTCCATGTAATATGACATTATCATCTTAGTTTGAATTAAAGTATGATATGCTCACATTAATCTCAAAATAGATTTGAGATTATATTTAATTACATTTGAGTTTTCTTAGGGATTTGAGATTAAAATTTTTCCTTTTGAATTTGTTTAGTTTATTTTTTTTTTAATACTATAATGTAATTTGATGATCAATTGCATTATGATTTAATTGAGCCATTTAATTTGATTTTAAATTTAATTTCATTTTAACTCATTTTGCTTAAAGTGGGTTAGGTATGATTTCAAATGAGTTCAAGTGATCAATTTAAATTCAAATGAAATGGGTTTTCTTTTATTCATTTTAATTTGATTTATTTGAGTTAATCCAAATTGAAAATTTGGATTGATTCTACCTATATCAAATAGATTAGAATAAACTCAAAAAGATTTTGTAGGACACTAGGTGAGGTGGCCTAAACATTGAATTAAGAAAATCCTATTTGAGATTAGGATCTCTCAAATGCCAAATTAACCTCATCCAAAAATGAGGTAAACAAATGGACCCCAATATGTGTAGTGGATTAACTAGAATACATACATATATGCTGGACTGTGTTGATCAACATACAAGTGACTGTGATTTTTTATTTAAATTTTATTTTTATTTTGATAGTGAAAGATAGGTATATGTATACCTATCTTTTCTTGGGAGTGTGATTCATTCTTAGAAACTTAACTTTTTATTAAGTTCTAGGATGAAGAAGAATGCTATTAGGAATAGGCCCAAATATTGGTCTAGTCCTAATGCAATCATTATGCTCAAGGAAAATGCCTTTAGGGGACTTACTCTTTCTTGAGAATATTGGTGATTCATGTATTAGCTAATAAGATGGGGCCATTAAGGGCATGATCCATCCTAGCTAGCTGAAGAGAGGAGAGGGGCCTTTAAAGACTTGATCCAATCCTCAAAAGCTATGCTGGGGAGAAGAGGCTTGAAATGCTTGATCCTACTCACAAGACTTTGACTACAAAACAGGGTCACATGGACTTGTCTGCTTAAATAGTTTAAAGAAATTGGGCCTTCAATGGCTTGATTCCATTCCTTAGAAGTTTGAATAGGATGCCAACTGGGGACTTAATCCCATATGATTAGAAAGAATGTCGACTAAGGGACTTATATCTTTCTGGCTATTAGAAAGGGGTCATAAATACTTAATCCAATCTAACTCGCCTGTGTAGCATGAAAGGGGCCTTGATGGCTTGTTCCAATCATGCACAAAGGTAGGATCGATGGGGACTTACTCATGATTAGAAAGAAGGCTAGGGACTTATATCTTTCTGGCTATTAGAAAGGGGTCGTAAATACTTAATCCAATCTAACTCACCTGTGTAGCATGAAAGGGGCCTTGATGGCTTGTTCCAATCATGTACACTAAGGTAGGATGCCAACTGGGGACTTACTCCTGATGATTAGAAAGAAGGCCGACTTGGGACTTATATCTTTCTGGCTATTAGAAAGGGGTCATAAAGACTTAATCCAATCTAACTCGCCTGTGTAGCATGAAAGGGGCCTTGATGGCTTGTTCCAAACATGTACACGAAGGTAGGATCTGGGACTTACTGATGATTAGAAAGAAGGCCAGGGACTTATATCTTTCTGATATTAGAAAGGGGTCAAAGACTTAATCCAATCTAACTCACCGTGTAGCATGAAAGGGGCCTTGATGGCTTGTTCCAAACATGTACAGAAGGTAGGATGCGACTTTACTCCAAACCCGTGAAGGACATGAGAAAGGTGCCACGAGGGCTTTTATCTTTCAAGTCATGTAGGAAAGGTGCCAAGTTGCTCCCAACCTATACAAGTAATATGGATGAGGAAAGGGGTCAAAGTGACTTATTCCTAATCCTCAATAGTTATGACCACAAGCAAGAGTCTCATGAACTTAATTCTCACTTAGTTAGTCTAACTTGATGAAGAGGTGATGGAAGGTTTGCTTCCATTTCTTGATTTCACTAATACTCCTCACACATGAAGAAGTTTAGTTAAGGAGTTTTCAAAGAGTTGAAATTTATTTTTGATGGAAGTCTTGGGTATATTTTGGACCCAATGCTTTATTATACCATGAGCATAGAAATTCATCATTTTTCTTTTTATATCTCAAAGTTAGAATGAACCATGCTAGATGTCTAATTCATTGAAGGCTAGACATCATAGGGTAATAACCTGAGAATTTTACCTCTTTAATCTTGCATGTGACCGTAGTTCTTTAGGAAGAACCAAAGTCAATGCTTCACAAATAAAATTTCATTTTTTTTTTGGATATGTATGTTAATTTTACTTGTTGACATGAATCAGACATAAGGCATTCTCTTGGATTCAAGGAAGATCAAGAGATTCCTAAAGCTTTCTAAAGTGAATGAGAATCAAGATAATCTTTGGATTCTCATAGAGACACAAAATTCTTATCCCTAATAAATAAGGGAATTGAAAGGATTAACTTATTAGAGAAATTCAGATTCTCTTGACAAGTTTGAAATTTAATTTCTTCAATTGATTTGTTATTATAGGAAATGAAATTTCATAATTGTCTTTGATTAATTTCTTATTTTTGTATTTTTGATCCTTCTACATTTTACTACAAGGTCTTTGAAATTACTTCAAAAGTAAATTTTAAGACTCTATATATAGTAACAGGATTGTTCTTCACATCATATTGAAGTTTCATTTATTTTATTTTCTTCTTTGATAAGATTTTCAATATAACCCTCTACCTAATTGAAAGTGAGATTATAAGAAATCTTGATCATGACCCTTTTTGCTAAATTGTCTCAATATTTTGAGATTGAATGATATGACTCTATAATAGAACATTCTTATAAGGATTTTGAATGTCATATCATATGCTTTCAATTCCTTTTTTTATAATTGTATTGATTCGACAATTTTTAGATAAGTTATCCTTAAGAAGGATAATCTTGCAAAAAATCTTTTGATTTGAAAATGAAATATGGGTAATATGAACCCATTTTTTAAGGTAAAGATTCTACCCTAGTCCCAAGATGGTCATATAATGATGAAGCTAACCAAGAAGAATATTTTCTTCTTATGTAGAACCATCATTTTCTAGCTTTTAATTTTAACAAAATTTTGCTTTTCTTTTGGAATTTGACCATAGTCATCAAGGGACTTAGTTTATGGAAATGGCATCAAGTTTATAGAAAGAGAGATCATTTCAATTTATAAAGTAGTCTTTAAACCCAAAAAATAGCTTGATCAAATCTTCGATAGCTAACTCATTAAAGAGTTAGATCATTGATGTCATATTGTTAATTGTGGAATTGGTTTTTCTTCAAATTCTAAGGGTGCATTCCCAACTTCAAGATTATATAAATCTCCAGACACATATAAACAACGTTGATGCAATGTGCTAGAGTGCCTTTTAAAAAGAAAGTTAGGACCCAAACTACTTAATCTTTTTAGCTTGCAATGGCTCTATAATTCCATAACTTTTCTTGTTTATGGTTATAGACCACTTGCAATAGAAAGTATATAATGAGACCTTTGCCATATAAAGGATATGGACCTCTAAAAGAAGATCCACTATCTTTTCTTTTAACCTACCGAGCTCACCCAATCATGGAAAAGGCTAAAATGACAAAGTATGAGATTCTGCTTATTTTTGTTCATAGGATAATTTTGACTTCTAACCCTACCACTTCATTTTGATGTAAGTTTGAAGTTAAAACATCCATTTACATTGGGTTTTGCTTCATTTAAAATCATAATACACTCAATAGAATCTTGCCATTCAAATGATATGGTCTAAAAGAAGATCCACTATCTTTTATTTAACGCCAATTTAGCTCACCCAATCATGGCAAAGGCTAAAAAGCATGAGATATCCAATTAATTTTATTTAGCTTAAGGATAATTTTTAACTTCTAACCTACCACTTCATTTTGATGTGGAGAGTTTAAAGTCAAAATATCTACATGCTTAGAAATTTTAGACTTCATCTTTTTGCTCTTGGATATAGTCCTTCCATTCCTTTTCTTGTCTTTCTTTTTTTTTTATAGAAATATTCTGATTTCATTTCTTTATGAAAGGTTACATTTGGTAATTTTCCTAGTTACAAGATTCACTAAGAAGATAAATGTATTCGCCTATTTCTAAAGATGGAAAGGTTAATAAATCCTAAGCCCCAAGAAAACATGTTAGAAATACACACAAGAAAGCGCTTATATCTTATAAACATACAAAGCTTAACATTAGTTGCTTGCCAAGCCCACCTATCCTATGGACTATGTTAAGGGATTTTTAGCACCTGCAAGCAAACAATAATTTTATGATTAATTTATTACAACGATCCCTTTAACACAGGCCTATGATGTAATTTGATGAAGTAATTAACCTAAGTATTTTAGGTTAATTACTAGGATAGCCACTCTTACTGAAGGTCAAATAGAATGTGATTGGAGGCAACCGTTTATTGACTATTTAAGTAAAGGGAGGCTTTCTAAAAATAAATCTTTAGCAAATCAAATAAAAAAACATGCTTTGTCTTATGCATTGATTAATGATGTTTTATATCGAAGGTCATTCGACCAAATGTGGCTTGCATTAGAATCTAAGTCCCTTTAAATGATTTTTTTTAATACCATAATGTAATTTGATGATCAATTGCATTATGATTTAATTAAGCCATTTAATTTGATTTTAAATTTCATTTCATTTTAACTCATTTTGCTTAAAGTGGGTTAGGTATGATTTCAAATGAGTTCAAGTGATCAATTTAAATTCAAATGAAATGGGTTTCTTTATTCATTTTAATTTGATTTATTTGAGTTAATCCAAATTGAAAATTTGGATTGATTCTACCTATATCAAATAGGTTAGAATAAGCTCAAAAAGATTTTCTAGGACACAAAGGCTAAAATGATAAAGTATGAGATATCTGCTTATTTTTGTTCAGCTAGGGATAATTTTTGACTTCTAACCCTACCACTTCATTTTGATGTGGAGAAGTTTGAAGTTAAAATATCCATTTACATTGGGTGTCTTTTGCTTCATTTGAAATCATAATACACTCAATATAATCTTTGCCATTTAAAAGATATGGTCTCCTGGAAAAGAAGATCCACTATCTTTTTATTTAACCTACCAAGCGAGCTCACCCAATCATGGCAAAGGCTAAAATGACAAAGCATGAGATATCTGATTAATCTTATTTAGCTTAAGGAATTTTTGACTTCTAACCTTACTACTTCATTTGATGTGGAGGAGTTTAAAGTCAAAAATGTCTACATACTCAGAAATTTTAGACTTCATCCTTTTGCTCTTGGATATAGTCCTTCCATCCCTTTTCTTTTCTTTCTCTCTATTTTTTTTTTAGAAATATTCTAATTTCATTTCTTTATGAAAGGTTACATTTGGTAATTTTCCTAGTTGCAAGATTCACTAAGAAGATAAATGTATTTGCCTATTCTAAAGATGGAAAGGTTACATTTGATAATTTTCCTAGTTACAAGATTCACTATGAAGATAAATGTATTTGACTCATTTCCATAACATTTCATTCTTTATGAAATGACTCCACTAAATGATTTGCTAGGAAATTTGATGTATTTAGCTTTCTCTTTTTTTTTTTAAATACATCATTTGATAGACTTTTTGATACAATTCAAGTCTTTTCTTGATTGATCATATATTATGATCCAATATTTTTATTTCATTTTCATCTGTTCATGGAACAACAAATATAGCAAAGCCATTTAATATTGATTGAAATGACTTTCTAAAGATGTTACACTTGTTGAATTCAAAATTATTTAGTGGAGTGAGTCATTCAAGATTGGCATAATGACTTCCTTGAAAACTAAACACTTTTGAAATCAAATTTTTTGATTGGAATCAAATATTTAGTGAGGTCATTTAGGAGTAGTTGAATGATATTCCTAAAGACTCAACACTTTATGTTGGATATGAACATCCTCTAATAATCAGTATGTTTCTTCTTCTTCTTTTTTTTATGGGCTGGATAGGACCATCCAAGAGCATTTAAAGATGTTTCTTGAATTCCTAATTTGCTCTTTTTCATATTTGAATTTTGGCTTCAACCAATAATGTGATTTGAAATTAAGTTCTTTTCTAAGTTGAAATTTTAAGATTGAATTTTCATGAAGATGAAACTACTTTCTTGATGAATTTATATGGCATCAACTTATCAAAGCTTGATTAGAATTGAGTCTATATAAATTCATTCTTATGTTTATATTTGATGTTGACTGATGCACCCGGATCAACATATATTTTGGAGATTTTCTTCTTTTAAATTTTCCACATTGACTAAGATGCTAATAAGTTCGTAATAGTTTATCTTCATCATAGAGGATAACCCTAGAACTTCTTTACATTGGAATGCCACATCAGGAAGTTTCTTATAGTTAAGTAAGACATGATTATGTAATGCCTTGCTTTACTTTCACTTCTTTCTTCATCATTTTTTTTATTTCATATTTCATTTTATTTTATAACAGATCATTATGATGCTTGATTTTGCAAGCAACTTCTCTAAGATAGGCAAAACATCATATTTTGAAGATGATTTATTTTCCATTTCTTTTCAATGTCATTTGAGGTGGTATGACTCTACCATTTTGAATTTTAATTCAAGAATTTCCCTTTTTATATGAAGGGAAGGTAGGTCTAACTCTATCCTCAATAGATCAAAAGACCTCATGATCTATTCATTTAGAGGATCATCATTTAAAAGAGGACCCTCTAGGGTAGATGATGTGCTTTAGAAAGTCAAATTTGACTTGCATTCTTTTATAGCACATATAAGATTAAAGGTAATCTCAACTTGCAATGGACTCTTTGACCACCTTACTTAACATTAAGATAATGTCAAATAGGTCATAAGATATTGCAAAGGATTCTCCTTAGATTCATTTTGTATTGAAAGCATATAATGCCTTAGTCTTGAAAATTATGGCATTTTTTATTCATTTAGACTGGAAAAATCTTAAGTGATTTATCTATCAACTTTCCAGAGATAGGGATTTAATACTTTTACTCTGAGAGATAGAAATATCATCCTTAGGACCCAATCTTAAGGTCATGATTTCTTTAGAAGGATTAACTTCTTCATTTATTTTCTTTTCTTGATTTAACCTTAAAATTAATTATAGCCAATCATGGAATATCATTTCATTCAATGGGAGAAAACTCCCATAAAGAAAGTTGATTTAAATTTCATTCATTTCAACTTTATCAAGAGAATCATAATTATCTTTTGCTACCCTCTCTTTTCTTCTATTGATTAGGAGCAAAAGTAAATCCTATCACCTTTTTTTTATGTCATGTCATCTTCCTCTTTTGACTCTCTCCCAAACTCTTAAGAATTTAAGATTTTGGAAAGATCTAAAAGAAGGTTACCCCCAAGTCACTCCTTAGAATTGGCCAATCAACTTGAGTAGTTGGTTTTCCAATATTCTAGTGGACTTGTAGAAATTAATATTAAAGATGATTTTCATGTATAATTTCCTTCTATAAGAATAGAAGATTTTCATTGAGTTCCTTAATCAACCTCTGCCCAAGGACAATAAGGAATTCTCTTTTTGGGATGATTTTTTTTATTCTTCTTTTCTAAATGCAATTCAAACTTCAATCATGGTGGGAGAAGAAGCAATAGGTACAACTATGCCTCCTTTTGATTTATGTTTCCTCAGGGTTTGAAGGAACTCTTTCATTTCAATTTATATCTTTAGGTGTATTAACACCTTTTGAATGTGGTAGAACAAAGAGTGTTCATTCAAGGACCCTGTCCTGATTCTCTTTAGCTCTAGTACAAAGCCAAAGTAAGATCAAGGATAAGTTTAATTTTGAGACTTTATTTTTGAAGATTTGCTTTTCAAATCTTGAAGTACTTTTCATACTTTTTAAATTTAATATCTCTTTTCCATATCGAATGGTTTCAAATCCATCTTGACCAGTTAGGTCATAATAGAAATGACTTGATTTTTATTTATTTCTCTCACCTCTCATTTTATTTTGGGATTTGGTTGTAGGACCCAATCGTTTAACTATGACAAACGAAGAGTTCTAGAACCTCTATTCAAGATGTTGGATTGGCTTAATTAAATCATAATGCAATTGATCATCAAATTACATTATGGTATTAAAAAAATAAACTAAATAAATTCAAAAGGAAAAAAGTTAATCTCAAATCCCTAAGAAAACTCAAATGCAATTAAATCTAATCTCAAATCTATTTTGAGATTAATTTGAGCATATCATACTTTAATTCAAACTAAGATGATAATGTCATATTGCATGAAAATAATAAAAGTAAAATAAATAAATAAATAAATAAGAGAAATAAAAAATGGAAAAAGAGAAGAAAAAAAAGTATCCCCACCTCTTAAGAGGATGGCAGCCTTCAAGTGAAGGCTGCCTTCAAGTGATCGCCAATGGTCGCCTTCAAGTGATGGCTGCCTTCAAGAGAGAGTTGGCTCTCCAAGAAAAATAAAATAAAATAGAAATGATATATGATGTTTTGGCCAAGGAGAAATAAATACATACACACTCTCTCAAGGAAAAAAAAAGCTCACAGACCATCCCACATCAAAACTGAAGCAAAGCGAAATCCTCCCTTCCCTCCAGGTGTTCTCAATCAGTGGAACCATCAAAATCGAAATTTGGATCCAAAGCTTGGGATAGTGATCAAACCATAAGAAATTCTCTCAATTCCTTTGGAGAAGTGCTTTCCCTTGAAGAATCGAAGCTATTTCTATTGATTCCAGCCTTTGAGATCCCCTAAATCAAGGTACGCCATTAATGATCCCCCCTTTTTCTTAAGAGCTTGTCCTTGATCGTTTCCTTATAAATCTTGTTCTCTAGTGAGATCAAGCCATAAGGATTGAAAGAGGATCTTTCAACGATCATGTAGCACTTTGAATCATCCAATTTGGTTAAGTATATCAAAAGATATTAACAAAACAAGTTGGACGGTCCACGCTCCAGAGATTTGAGAGATGATGGAATCCATTTCTTTTAAAAAGAAACGGACGGTCCAGATCTAGGCTGTTAATTCTGATTAAATCCCTTTAGGAATCGCGAGAATAATAGGGACCGTCCGATCTGTGATCGGACGGCCTCGGATTGTCCCGCGGGATCAACCCGCGCGACACACTCTTGATCCCGTGAAATCGCGGGATCATCAGGGACCGTCTGATCTTTGATCGGATGGTCCAGAGCTAATCCCACTCATTTTAGTTAAAACGCATGGAACCCGTCACTTAAAAACTGTTAAAAACCGTTAAAAATAGATTAATTAATTTAAATAAATTTAGAAAACTTCCAAAATTCATATAAAATCAGAGAAAAATCAAAAAATATAAATAAAAGCTCTTGGATTCATCTTGATGAGAGGAATCTACTGAAATTAAAACCCTCAATTTTTATTGGGTTATTTTTCCTTAATTTAGGTTTAATTTAAAAACATTAGACCTTAATTACTCTTAAATTAATAATTCAATTAATTTGAAACTTTGGGGAAATGAAATTAAGCTTAAAACATACCTTAGGTAAATTTTTGGGGATTTAATTCTCTGAAATAAATTAAAATTAAAATTTTATGTGAGTTAACCCTTAATTAAATAAATTAATTACCCTTTAATAAAATAATTATAAATTTTTAATTTAATAATATTAAATCAAAATAATGAACATCAGAATATTAATTTAACTTAATTAAACTAATATGAACTTAATATGAACTTAATTAATTTAGTTTGATAATTAAAAGAATTAAATAATTCAATTAAATCACTTGAACTTAATTAAATCATAATAAATTAATCAGTTAACCAAAAATTATGAATAAACCCTCATTGAAAAGATATTCCAGTTAATAATAACTTAAAAATAAAATCTCTTAATTAATCTTAATATAGGTTTTAATGAAATAATTAAAATCTTAATTATATCCTAATTACATATCTAATTAAGCTGAAACTTTAGGAACATAAAATTGGCATGTAACCCCACTTCCATAATTATCTGAAACCAAATTGGTCTATAAATTTGGAATTCTTGAATTTCCAAATCTCTAAGTCAATATGAACTAAATAATAATTAAGAATAATCATTAATTCATTGGATTAACAACTAAATTGAACTAAACCAAATAAACATCATAAATACTTAGGTAATTCATCAAAACTTCCCAAGTCAAAGAATCTAATCAAATAACAAAGTTTTAAGAAAATTAATACTTAATGAAATTCAAATATAATTGAACAACTTAAGTTAAACTTAATAAAATCACTCCTCTGAATTTAAATAATAAACTTAAAACCTAGGTTAATCAAATTAGATCAAATAATTAACCTAAGTACTTTAGGTTAAGAATAATCAATGAACAATCTTAAGATATTAATTCATATTAAATGACTTAAAATTTAAGCTTATTTAACATCTTAAGTTAAATTGAATGAAATCAAACTTAAATCTAACTCTTTAAAATAACATAAGCCAAATCAAATGAAATCCATATAACTTAATTCAAAATGAAATAAATCAAATAAATTAAATCAAACAAAGTAATTCAAATAAATGAAATAACATAAATCAAACCCAAACATAAATGAAATCAAAAGGATTAATTAAAATACTTAAGAATTTTAGTTAGATTTTGGAAACCTCATTAGATTTACGATGTGGAATAAAGTGAGTTTCACCTAAAATGAAATTCATTCATTTCATTCTTGAAAACATAAATATAACCTTAACCAAATAAAATGAACATAAAAAATAAGAATTAAATCATTAAATCATTTGAATTGAAACCACCACCAAAAAAATTAAACTAATTCAAATTTTAAACTTCAAAACTTAAACTTAAAGGCAAAGAAAGACTTACAAACCCCACTTTACACACACTAGATTAAAGTCAATCCCTAGATCTAGATTAGATCATTCTGTGATTTTCTTTTAATCTTCTGTGATATGTTATGTTGTGTTTCACATGTCTGGGTTGTGTATTGCTTTAGACTGGATGCCTAAGCTTGTTTATTCTTTAGACTAGATGTTAGGGCTTTCTTTCTAGATTTGACACTATTTTCTGCAGGGGACTGTGTTAAAGGGATCACTGTAATAAATAAATCATAAAATTGATATTTGCTTGCAAGTGCTAAAAATCTCTTAACATAGTCCATAGGACAGGTGGGCTTGGCAAGCAACTAATGTTAAGCCCATATGTTTGAAAAATATAAACTGCTTGGTGTGATGTGTGTATTTCCTAATATCTATTTTACAGGGCTTAGGATTTCTTTTAAATTTTAAATGTAAATTTAGAATTAGGTTAGGATCTATGGCCTAGGATTAGGTGAGACCCAACCAGATGGTGTAGTGGTCCTGGAGCCCGATGGATGTCCTCAAGAAGGAGACTTTCTGGAAAGAAGACCCATAGATCTAAACTTGTAGTAGGGTTGTATAACGAACTCGCCTAATTTTCTTTTTTTCCGGTGGTGCACAACAGATTGGCCTTTTTTTCTTATATAATTTAATTTGGCTTGATTTATTTTGGGTGCGCAATAGAAATATCATGCTTTTCTTAGGTTTCTTTCCGTGCTATGTTTATACTGTGATGTTGTAATATCCATTTCATTATTTCCTAATTATTGTTTAAGCTAATTAAACCGTTATCAGATACATCAGAGTAAATCCACTTTACTTCACATGCAACGGCGGATTAAAGCCTTCGACGCTGTATGGTCGGATCGATCAAGGTAAATTCATTTCCTTTCCTTCCTCTCACTGACGAGAGCTCCCGCCGCTTCAACGGTCTCTCCCGTGACAACCTCGCGACACGTAACGCATAACACGACGATCCGTTCGCCACGAACCGCCGCTTCATCGCTTCTTCAAGGCCTCGCTGACCCGCGACATTTGGCCACTGAAGCGCCGATTATTGCCGAAGCGCCGCACTGTAAGTCCCGCCAGATTTGGGAAATCCTGAACCGACGGGTTGGAAAATCCGTCCGCCGGTTTGGGAAATCTGAACCGATCGCTCGGATCGGAACCGACCGTTCGGTTCGTGATTCTGCTCGGCCGACGGGAAACTTAAGGGAATTTTGTAAGTTAATTTCTTTTCCTCTCCTTTTTTTCGCCACACTTCCTTGCATTGAAATGCGTGATTGAGGAGTTCAACCGCTTTGGTCGCTAGGTGAGTAGAATTATGAGGGGATTTGATTGGCGAATGTTTGTTAATTTTTTTTTTTTACCAAGGTATTAATAGTGACGTTAGAGATTTCTTTGAGATTACTTTGAGTCTGTTTCCAAAGCTTATGAGGAGAGATCAATTTCAGGTAAGATTGGTGTTAATTATGTTTCATTTATGAGTTATATGTTATAGAATTACTTAGAAGAGTTATTTCATTATATTTGTGAGGAATACATCACAACACTTAGACCGAGGTGAGACATAATTGCTAATGTAAATTCAATTTCTATGCCTATGTATGCCACTGCTTTACCGCCAGATAAATTGTATGAATGACATGAATATATTGAATGTACTGTCATATTGAATGTAAATACAAATACTTATTATTTGACCTTGCATAGATTAATGATTTACAATGTAATCAGCTAGTTCAACATTGATTTCATTTGGCATATAGAAATGTTTTAATACCTGTTGTAAAGGCAGTAATGTGATAAACAAGAAAATGTCAGGAAAATTGTGATAGAAGGCTTACGTGAATAGCAAAAGTTCGACGAGATGAGCCATGATTAGGAGATCTTAGTATCCCCGACTCTGGCATTTTGAGGTTGGTGTCGTTAGTCTAATCAACCTGTTAGGTATGAAGAGTATGGTTCCGCCTTACCTCTGCTTTAGTATGTGTGACACCCTTATGAATGAAAGTCAAAACCTATGCAATTATAAATGACATTTCTAGAAAATGATTTGATATAGAACTGAAACTGAAATGAAAATCACTGTTCCTTGACATTGATTGATACAGTATGAACTTACAGCATATTATTCAGTTATATTGTTACATTTCTACAAAGATATATATATTCGCCATAATGTTATCAGCAGCTTACTAGCCAAATTTACATATACATGCATTTGTTTACTCTTGTACCGAGCTTGTTTTAGCATTCTTGTCTCACTAAGCTTTTAGCTTATGATGCTACCTGAAAATTTCGGAAAAGACATGGGTAGAAGCTAGTCTGCTTTTGTAATTGTATTGGGAAGCTTAAAGGCTTTTGGTACGCATAAATTAAATGTCTTTAGTCAGTATTTATTTACAAACTTAAGATTTCATGCTTCCAAGAAATGTGATATGAATTAAGTTATGGTATATGAATTGTAAATAGTTTAGTGATGATTTGATTAGATACACCTTCCACTTGCTTGCTCGCAAGAGCGTTGGAACGCGGTCGGAGAATCTGGTCCAATCGTCTCCATTCTGCATTGATCCTAGCATAAGGGGTGGTGTGATGTATGCCTGTAGTGAGGCTCATAAGATAAACTAAATTTTCTACCCAACTAAATCAACTGAAACATAAAAATAAATATAATCATAATCTTCATATAAAGGCGAGGTATTAAAACAAGATAATATATATAGCAATCCCTTAGATAGATGTCATGCATAATCATATTGTTTCACTCTTGATTAATGAAGGAATTCCATTTTTACCTAGGCTTGACCTTTGAGAGCCTATGATGGAAGTACACCTTCTTCTATTCTGATTCGGCCCATAATCTTTTTCTAATTACATGCATTAAGCATAAATTGCATTCCTTATGGCCTAAATGAATCATGAGTCAAAATTATTAAAATCTGAAAATATGCATTAGTTATATGCATCTTCTACATGATATTAGGGATTAGGGAGTAAGTCTAGGTTCATAGATTTCTTTCCTAAAATTATAACAGCCCAACCATCTTGCATTCATATGACTTAGCCTCATGGTTTTAAAATGCGATTAGGTGGTGTTAGCTGGAAGCCTTCTCTAGAAGGTTGTAAGTCCAAAAGAGTCAGGGATAGGTTAGTTCCCCCAAGTGAGGAGAATGACCAATGATTCCCAAAAATAGAACTAGGTCGAGCATCTAACATGTGTCAGAAGCACCTGTAGACTAGGTTCTGAAGCATCCTTTTAGGAATAAGTCTTCAACCCTAGGCATTTTTGTAGTCTTGTGCTGCTAGAATCTAAGTCCTATATTTCTAAAAAAATGACAACTTGAATTCTAAAATTAAATCCCAAATTTAAAGCCCAATCATAGGATAGATGAAATGACTACCGGGCATCCCAGTATCAATAGGCATTTCTTACTCTTTTCCATTTGACTCTTAAAAATAACTCTCTCCAATTTGGACCTCTCCCAATTGAATTTCCAAAAATCAATTCTTTGAAAGCTACCTTAGTAGTCTTTAGGAATAATCACCTATTTCTTTAATCGAGAGTATTCTTAGGAAGAAACACTTCCTAAGATGTAATTAACTATAGAGGCTTGCCTTTATAAGGAACCAGGATCCCATGATAAAATTGACCCTGTTCTACTTTTCTATGTAGTTCAGGAGAAAATACTTTGGTACACAAAAGGCCCATTAGCCTTAGGAGTCTTTTATTGAAATGATTGAATCCATTACAGGAAAGCATGTTTATCTTTCGAGATAATATGATTATTCCTTAATGCGTATTGGATCATCTAAATAAAATATTCCTAAATTCTATGTGGTGTCATTTCTTTTCTACATTTAGAGAGAAAAAGAAAACCAACAATTTATACCTCATAGATGAAGATAAAAAATATACACCACGAGGATGTAGGCCATTTGAGATTATTAAGAAAATAAATGCATGTATTCTTGAATTTTTAAAAAATATGTTTATTTATCTTTTTTAATATGGTATATTTAATATCATTTGAAAACACTAGCGAATCTCAAAATATCATGATGATTCCCTTGTAGAAAATAAAATCATTCTTTTCAAGTGTCAAGCCAACATTCATTCTTTGAAGTAAATCACTTTATCAAAGATGAAGTAGGTCAAAGTAGAGATTAGGGGTTTGTAATTAGATTAAGAGATAAACCACCTACATAAGACATTTGATTGATTAATGAAAAATTGGAGAAGAAAATACCAGAGTTTGTGGTAGATTACTTGGGCTTCAACTCTTTAAAGAAGAGTTCATTAGAGCCTAGGGGAAATGGTGTACCATAAGGAGGTCCAACTACAATAGTTCAAGCACGAAAGATTGACACCAAGCTTAAAGGTCCAATTACAAAGAGTCAAAAGGAATTGGAGTGGAATGAAGCTCGAAGACTTTGATGATTTTAGTTATTTTTATTTACATAATTTGTATGTTATGTTTTTTGTATTTTGTGTTATATGTATAAAAGTTACATAATTTGTGTCATATGAAGTGGGAGGAGTGATTTATTGGAATTATAATTTTTTAATTATAATTAATTTTTAAAAATAAAGAGGTGACAACCATGGAGGAAGGAGTGGTCCCTCTCCATAGGGAACTAAAGAACCCGACATAAAATAAGTCATGATTTACTTCTCCATATAAAGTAGGAGAAAGATCTTTGGTATATACTAAGACCTATATGCCTTAGGAGTCATTATTAGGTGATTAGGTCCATTGTATGGTGATGTTTTCATCTTTCGAGATAACACATCATACCTTAATGTAGCACCTGATTATTTTAGTAAGTACCCCCTAAGATCTACGCGGTGTCCCAACGACTCCAAATTAAAATACCATAGTTGAAAATTTATCTCGCCGGAGCTAAAGACCGATGATATGTTGACTGTGGTAGCTTCATCTTGAAGTGACAAAGCCCTATTAAGAAGAGTGTGAGTTGCCTCCCCACCGATTATTCTTTAGACCAAGCGCCACCGTGAAGCTGGCGGGAGTTGGTCCTGTGATGTCTTACGGTGTTTGAATCAATTGCGAATCAATTCATTTTGGTTCTTCAGAGTTGAGGAAGATGTGGGAAGAGGTAATTTGGATTTGGTGGAGTTTGGGTGATGTTTGACGGAATGGTGGCTTGGTTTGGCTATGGAGTTGGTCTCACTGGTGATGGGATGCATGTGGAGCTCCGGGGAAGCTTGGGGACTACTCTAAATGCTAAAGTGAAGGTATATAATGAGTTTGAATGGTGGTTGAGGTGTATACCCTTCTCTTTATGTGAGCCAACCAAAGGGGTTAGTTCAAACTATGGCATCCGTCTGGCTAGTCAGGGTTGCTAGAAATGGAATGTGAATGCTGAGGTGGAGGTCCCATAGTGGTTGTGTGAGCTTGGAGGCTAGAGGTGATGGGGCTTGTCCTTTGGGCTGAACTAAGGGTTGGCCAAGGTGAGAGGGACCTCACCTTGATCAATGGTTGAGTCCAATATCTTTTGGTCAGGTCAAATCAGTATGAGAGAGCTCAAGACATGCTAAGATGGTTGCCCAAAGTAAAGGGAGGGGTTGGAATATCTTATTTTGGGTTTTTATCTCATTTGGAACTCTTGGTTCACTTGATTTGGGTTGAACTAGGTTCACCTTGGGTTGGGTCCACTTGGGCAAGTCAATGGAGACCTAAGGATGAGTCATGCCAAGTTTGATTAGGTTTGGACTTGGTTTGATTAGGCTTGGCTCTATTTAACTCATATAGGTCAATTTGGGTTTAAATGGTTAGGTTGATCAATTGACTAAATTGGTTCAGGATGGCATTTGGGTTATGCTGAATTGGCCATTGGAATGTATTGATGTAATTGGTTTGATCCAATTTGAAGTGGATTTGAATTGGGTTCATATGAGTTCATTTAGGCTAAATGGGTCAAGTTAGCCAATTTAATCAAATTGGTCAATTTGATTAAATTAGTTTGATCCAATTTGAAGTGGATTTGAATTGGGTTCATATGAGTTCATTTAGGCTAAATGGGTCAAGTTAGCCAATTTAATCAAATTGGTCAATTTGGGCTGATTAAAGTGTTGATTTATGTTTGATTGATCATTTAAGATTGATTAAAGGCTTTGGTTGGGATTGATTTGGATTACAATGAGTTTTAGTTCAATTTAACCCTTTAAGTCAAAGTAGATCAAATGGATCAATGGGTTGATTTGACCAAATTGGCTTCATTTGAGGATTGGTGGGAGTACAATAGTCAATTGGTAATTGGATATATCCATTTTTTGCAATCAATTTGAAGTGGAATGAGATTTGGTCCAATTTGACCCTTTAGGTTAAATTAGGTCAACTTAGGTTAATTGATCGAAGTAACTTGGTTTGGCTCAATTGATTGTAATTAGATTATCAATAATGAATAATAATCATTCTAGAAGACGTTGGATGGATTGGTTTGATCACATTTGACTTGGATTGAAGTTTGACTCATTTTGGTCATTTAAGCCAAATTGGGTCAAGTGAGCTAATTGGCTTAATAAGGTTGAATTGTAAGAGTGTCAAGGTTGAAATATGTTCAATGATGAATTTGAACTTGATTGATGACTTTGATTGTAACCAATTTGGGTTAGATTGGATTTTGACTCATTTGAACATTTTAAGTCAAATGGGTCAACTTAGGCTAATTAGGTCAATTGATGAAATTGGGTGGGTTGGTGTGGATTAGGATATTTAATTAAGTAATTAGAGTGATCATGAGGTTTTGGGTTAAATAAATTTTGATTGAATCAAGTTGGAATAAATTTTGGGTCTTATAAGGTTCAAAGTCGACTTGGGCTAAGGATCAATTAGGTTCAATTAGCTTATAACCAAGGTTCAATCAAGTTCAATTAAGGTTCAAATGATTTTAGATGAGTTTAATTGATGTTGGATTGAATCGATTTCTAGTTTGGCTCTCTTAAGCCCAAATGGGTTAGGTTGAGTCAACTTGATAATTCGACCAAATGGAGCCTTACTAGATCAAATTTAGCCATGGACATATTAATGTTGGTTGAGATTAAGTTTATGGATTTTTTTCTCTTTTTTTGGGTTTTAGGGGATTAGTTTAGTCCATGGTTGAATTGGGTTTAGGGTAGATGAATCCTACTCATCCTAAGTCAAAGTCTAACCATAGGGTTGGATTCTATAAGTCTTCTAGGTCTTGGTTTAGTGTTCACCTAACCACTAGAAGTGTCTTATCTCTGAGGATGCTTGAGTGCCTAGATGAGTTATAGATCTAATGAAAGATGGTTAACCTCACTCTAAAGTGAGGTCAACAATACCTTCTTTTTTTTTTTTCTATTTTACATCAACTATATATCAAAAATATGATAATCAAATCAAACTTGATTTTTACTAAGTCCCAATCTTATCATCTTCTTCTTATGTAAAAACTAGAATAATAATTTACTAAGTTATGAAGTTCATCCAGATAAGTAACTTTTATACATAATTAAAACACTTAAGAACAATAAATAATATGGGGTAGCACAATGACATCTAACTATAATAACTCAAGGAAAGAAGATGGAAACCAATCTTACAGGTTCAATTATATGGGGTTGGAAGTCATTGAAGTGGAATGAAGCTTAAAGATATTGAATATTTTAATCATTTTCATTTTATGTAATTTGAATGTCATGTTATATGTGTTATTTGTATAAAACTTATGCAATTTGTGTTATGTGAAGAGGAAGGAGTGATTAAGAGTTTGGTGGGTAGAAATTTAGAAAATTGGATTTATATATTTTTACAACAAAATTTGCATATAATAGCACTATCTCTAGAACCACCAATAAGACACTATTTGAGATAGTCTATGACTACAATCATAAAAAATCCATTGACCTTTCTAGCATGCCATTACATGCAATTTTTTTAGTCTATATTTACATTTGCAAAAAGTTTTTGAAGCCTTCATAAAAGTGTCAAAGAATAATTGAAAATGACTATTCAAAATATGTTAAATTTAGGAACAAAATTGTAATTTTTAAAGAGTTTGATGTAGAGGATCATGGGTAAATTAGAATCCATCTTATGAGACTTTCATCCACTCCATTTAAAAAATTGCAACTTGGGGGATGTAGGCCATTTGAGATTATTAAGAAAAACAAATTCATGTATTCTTGAATTGCTAAAAAAAATCTATTTATTTGTCTTTCTTTAATATGGTATATTTAATATCATTTGAAAAAGTTAGCGAATCTCCAAATATCAGGATGATTCTCTTGTAGAAAAATAAAATCATTCTTTTCAAGTGTTAAGCCAACATTCATTCTTTGAAGTAAATCACTTTATCAAAGATGAAGTAGGTCAAAGTGGGGATCAGGGGTTCGTAATTAGATTAAGAGATAAACCACCTACATAAGGCATTTGATTGATTAAAGAAAAATTGGAGAAGATAATACTAGAGTTTGTAGCAGATTACTTGGAATTCAACCCTTTAAAGAAGAGTTCATTAGCGCCTAAGGGAAATGGTGTACCATAAGGAGGTCCAACTACAATAGTTCAAGCAGAGAAGATTGACACCATGCTTAAAGGTCCAATTACAAGGAGTCAAAAGGCATTGGAATGGAATGAAGCTTGAAGACTTCAATGATTTTAGTTATTTTTATTTACATAATTTTTATGTTACATTTTTTGTGTTTTCTGTTATATGTATAAAAGTTATATAATTTGTGTCATATGAAGTGGAGGAGTGATTTATTGGAATTATAATTAATTTTTAAAAATAAAGAGGTGACAACTATGGAGGAAGGAGTGGTCCCTCTCCAACCAACTATTCCATAAGAAAATTATTTCCTACATAATTCTACCAATTTAAAGCCTTTAATTAGCCCTTTGTTATAGTTGACCTAAACAAGGTCATGTTTGACCTAGTCTTGTTCTAGTTAACTTTTAGTGTGTAAACTCTACAAAATTTTGTTAAAAATTTTAGAATTGTGGTAGACATCATAAGTTTCTATCTTCAAGTATTAGTTTGAGTTTATCTCTAATATAATACTAAGTTTTAATAAATCTAAGTGAATAAACAGCTAGTTGGCTAGAGAGGATTTTACCATAACAATCCTTGAAGAAATTCCAAAATAAATACATAAATTTCATAATTTTTTTTGTAAAACCTTCTAGAATACAACTAGCCTTCCATTCCTTCATTTTTACTTTTTATTTCATGAGATTTGAAGTTCTTTGGAGAGAATTTTAATTTTGGAAAGTTTATGTTCCATATTTTTAGTTGTTATTTGTTGGGCATGGTCACAATTATTTTCATATCTTGAACCCGACTCCAACCTAAATCTAACCACAACTTTCTTCACTTTCTTGAGTATCTTAGGAAATCCCACATTCATCAAATTGATTACTTAAAGTGACCCCATCCACTAGCCAAATCATAATATGTATTCCAATTATGATTAGACATTATCATGAAACTGATTATATTTTAATCGGTAAATGATTATAGCATTCAAGATTAAAGCTTGGATTAATAATAATTAATATTAATGAGTCTTTTTAAAAATAAATAATATTATTTTTAAAAATATTAAAAATAGCTTTTAGATATTTTGAGCATTTTTAAAAATAATCATTGTCATCAAATATATTTTGCTTTGAAATAAAATAACATAAAATTTAAAAAAAAAAACAAAATTGATCCCAAACCGCTCTTAAGTGTATTACAGCAGCCAAGAATTTAAATGCCTACATCTTTATTTAATTACAAAAAATCATTTATACATTTATTTATTAGCAATACGTATATTTCATATATATATATATATATATATATATATATATATATATATATATATATATATATATATATATATATATATATATATATATATACACCATCTTAAGCTAAGTGAGCTATAGACATAAACCACATGATATAAGGTATAAACACAACTCGACAGCTCCATCATAAAATCAATAGATCGTACGTGGAATACATTATTATCATTATTGAAGTACATTTAAGCCTTTTTTTTACTTCAATGAGAGATCTTTTTACCCCCTCCTGTACATGCATTATAAAAGTGTCATTTCCTACCCACTCTCCATGATATGACATTTCTTACGCTCAATGTATTTATATCATTGAATATTTAAATAAATATATGATCTCTCTCTCTCTCTCTTTCTCTCTCTCTCTCTCTCTCTCTCTCTCTCTATATATATATATATATATATATATATATATATGACTAATTTATAAATACTAGATGTATTCTTTTTAAAATGCAACCAATTTTCGAAAAAATAGTTGTCTAATTATAATGCATTTCATTATAAGCTTGATCATAGTCAGTCATGTCCTCCACCACTCACATCTCCACCTACTACAATCCAATTGTTGTTAGACTACTGTCATTGGTCCACCACTTGACTAACATTATAGGATCACTTCTTAACCACCTTTACTAAACAACCGCTCAGACACCTTCACCTATCCACCACATGACTGTTATTGTCAGACCGTTGCTCAGCCACCATTGTCAGATTTCTGCCTGGCCACTTTTATGGACCCAAAGCTTTGTCACCTTTATCGATCCATAGCATGGCCGCTCTCACCGATATACTGCTCATTTTTTGTTGTCAGATCAAGACTAGACCACCATTATTTATCTTTGATCATCATCTCTAGATAAGCCACCTAGCCACCTTCATTAATCACTTGCCACCACCACCTGACCACCATCACCAAACTACCGCTCACCATCATTACTTGAATGCCACTCGACAATCATTGTTAGTTTAACTCGCAATCACCATAGTCATTATGTCACCCAGCTACCATCGACGAATTGTCACTAGGCCACCTTCACAATTTTATCACCAACCATCTACTACTTCTTGACCATCAACATTATTCCACCTGATAATTTTTTGCAAATCATCATCTGGTTCATTACTAACCATCGTTGGTCCACCATCGAACTTTCGTCGTTGGACCACCATTAAGCTAGTAATGTCGGTTCACCATTTGATTGCCATCACCAAAATGCCACCTTGGACTGAGCACCCTTTACTAACTCTATGGTATTTTTTCACTTAAGACCCACTCTTATAAGCTCATCTTCTCTAATTTTAAACTTGAGAGAACATTTGTAACAAACATTTATTTAGTGGAAACATTTCGGTTTTTGCTAACGCTACATAAAGAGATGAATTTATCAGAGGTTACATAAACTACAACATTGGTTAAAACCATCAATTTTTTAGTTGCAGAAATTCAAAAACCATTACAAAATCACTATAAATATTATATGTTGCAAAGAGTTTCAACAATTTTTTAGCAACAAGCGAGAAAAAGGTACCGTGTCAATTTTAACAGCGGTTAAAATAACCAATTCCTGATACTTAGTAGCGGTTAAAAATATTACAAAATTATAAGAGAAATATAATTTTAACAACTACAAAATGTGCCAATTTTTTTTTCAAAAAAATTATTTTTGTTTGTTTAATACCAACATATTTCAACATATAGATAAGTACATTCATGTCTAACATATATAAACCATATATGTAGCTTACTAATGAAACTTTAACAAATCAAATCAAGTAATTTTTAACATACAAATCACATATAACAATAATACTTGCACAAATATATTAATGAGAAAAACAAAGTTTTTAATCATTCATTAAAATAATGCTTAGACATACATACACATAACTAAAAATTAACAAAAGTTTAAACAGAACAAACAAACACATCTAACAAATAGCTAAAGATATGAAAGTAAGAAGTTCAACATGCTTAGATGAGCATCCATATCAATCTTCATCAGATAGATTGTTGCCTCCCTACTAAAATAAAATTTAACATTAGTAACAACATTATAATAGAAACAATTACAATAAACAAGCTTTTAATTAATGAAAGTGAATACCATCTACAAACTGCTTAGAGGTTAGTGAAGCATCTATTGTTGCATAAACTATCATTTCATCATGCAAAGAACTGATATCTCTTATCTTTTCTTTAATGATTCCATCCCATCCTCCATTTTAGCAAATCAAGCAAATTTGCTACTTCTGTTGCTCTCACCTATAGTGGTTGTACTGTGAGAAAAATATCATGTTAGGGTGACTCCAAACCCTTGTGTGTGTACACTTTGAGGATGCTTAAGACCCATTATTATTATAAACACCCTTTCAATTACAAATTGTTCTTCATAGTCCACTAAAAAAAAAAGTGTTCATTTTTTGGCTTAAATTAATAAACTTAAGCATGAACTTGGTCTTTTGATCGCAATTGTGTCACTAATTGACACCACTGTGCTGCATCAACTCTCGATGGTATAGCTTCCATAATCTTCTTAAGCGATTGACTATCCCAATACTCTACTTTCAGACTGGTCTTATGATTCTACCATTTAACTCCAAGTGATTGCAAAATCCCTAGATAAAATTGTCTCTAAAAGTCAAACTTTGACTGCAATTAAAACATATAATTGACAAATATTACTAAAGTAAAAAAATAAATAAGTAAATTTACAAAGCCTTTATGTATAAAAATTACATCAATAGCATCCTCTTCTTGAATTGCTCCATATCTTTATTACGCCAATCAGAGAATGATAAAAACGCTAATACTGGATCTCTCGCAATAATGCCTAAGTAAGAACCCAATAACACGGAGTCTTGCATATTGCAAGGCACACCATGTTCATTCACCTCAATGTAGACCCTTGTGCTTGGTGACAAATTTTGAATATCTATATAGTTTTGTGACCTCTTCGCCTTGCAGGAGCGCCTTAATCAACTGAAAAAATAACTTAACTTTTTTTGTAAGAAATATATGCTTGACATCTAGCTTATTTCCTCACCACTTCTAGTAATACTTGAATCAAACACATTCCTAAGCTTGACTTTCACAATAAAATTCTTATTGACATTTGTGGATCTTGAATGCAAAATATTAGTTCAACTTGTAAGGAGAAAATATATGGATCATGTTCTAATTTTTCTCCGGTATATATTAGAAGTTGAATAATTTATATCATTCACCTTACGAAAATAATTAAAATCGCCAACTTCTATAGTGTTAATGACACCATGATTTTTAGTTATTTTATTGCCATCATATGTTTTAATATGAATTTAACATCCATTAATATATAATTTTTTTTACATCTTGGTGCAATTTTGTTAGGTCCCAAGACTAGAGATTTTATTTCTTCTGATATTAATGGATCATTAGCAGTCATAACCTACATAAAGTATTTTTTTAATTATTATATTAATACAATTTAATTTATAAACCCAAAAATAAAAATAAAAATGTTGTCTAAACCACTTATGAAATTTTCCATTCATCAATTTTCAATATCAGAAGAAGTATGGTGTGTATGTGCATGTCCTCTCTTTTTTTTCTTCTTCTATAAAAAGTTCTCTGAATGATGTGATATTATCACAATGGCGAATAACATATCTATGAGCTTGCAACAAGAATTTATCATTTAAGTCACAAGATATCACATCCCTAATTACAATCAAGCACTTAAGAACTAATATTTTGTCTCTCTTCATCTAATAAGCACTCCTTAGTGATAGATTTAAGCAACTACTCAAATCCTTCAAGATATTTAGAACAAAAATAAATTTCTTTCTCAGCAATATATCCCTCTACATTTGATCATTCAAGTTGTGTCTAACTTATTTCGAACATAATATTTAAGTGTCGAGAAGAATCTGATATTGGTAAATTCTCAATTAATTAATTAACATATTATTAAAAATTTTATAATAACAATTAATCGTTATCTCTAAAGTGGGTACATCCATCTATAGCAGAAGAGATCTCCAAGTTTGATTTATTCTATTAAGTGAGTCAACAAATGGATCATTATTGTGAAAAAGAAAGGAGAAAAATATTTCTCCATTTGACATAAGGTCAAAACAATATTATTTTGAAGCTTTTCTAATTCATAAGGAATGATAATTTTGCTACATATTGACTTGAGAAATTGTGAAACCTCAACAACAATTCACAAAACTTATAATGGGGGGAAGATATCATCTATACGAGCATGACAATCATGAATTTTTTTACCTATAATTTTACAATCATTATTATTAATAGACTTACAAATATTTGATTCATAACCTTTTGATATTTTTCAAAATTTGAGAACTTCACAAAACTCTAACTTGTCTTTTTTGACATTATGAAACAAGTTGGTGCTAAATGTAATTACTATTTTCTTAAATTTGAGGATGTATTTTACTCTTCACTCCAATGTTAACTAAATCTTATCATACCTATATTCTTCTCTATGTGCATGAAATTTAGATTATAATTTAATATTTTATTCTCCCAGTAAGGCAAGTTGAAAAAAATGCTTCTTTTCTTCCATAAAATCAAACCATCAAATTGTTCCATGATCAAATCAGTAACTTGACTTCATTTAAATTTCTTTCGTTTATTTTTGTTTGATTTACCAAAAATAAATTGTAACCTTTATACTTGTAATAATATTTGACTTCCACTTAGCCTTTGAGTGCAGACTGAATCTCCTCTATGTTATAATAAAAATGCATTTCGTTGATGGTATATGTGATTTGATGGTAGGCAACGTCGATAACCCACATATTAGAATTTTTTGTTATTTGTATAACCACTTTTATTTTATTTTATCTATATTTCTATTTTTAGCATGCCAAACCATCTCTTTAGCAAGTTTTTTTTATTTTTTTTATTTTTAATTTTTTTTTTTTTAAATTTATTGCAATCTAGGAGTTAAGTAAAAATATTGGACTACCTTCGCTGACAAGTGAGTTTTCTTTCCTTCACCAGATTTCCTCTTCAGTTTAGTAGACCATCTTGATGAACCACATATAAGACATATATTTGCATTAGGTTTATCCCTCTAAAATAATCATTAAGGCAACATCTATCTTTGTGTAGCCAAGATCAAATGCTTTTATTATTATTTTTACCTCATAGGTGTTTTTAGGTAATAAAACTTATTCTATCTAATGTTTTTAGGGCTTCTCTGGAAACTCATTCAATAATGGCATTGGTGGATGAGGAGGTTTTGGAAACTGAGTGTACTTGAATCTTGAATGATACTTGGGCGAATAACATAATAATTTTGAAGTTCACAATGATTTTTCTGACAGTCACCTTATTTTCCAATCTTGCAACATCGTTGCTAGTTTTTTTGCACGGTGAAATAAATTCTCAGTTATAGATGGAATTGCAGCTTCCATGGTCCATGGGACAGATGGAATCGCGGCTTTATAGATCTGGAGAAAGAGGGGTGAGCTCAAGGGTGAGGATTGAGGCATGTGGAGGCGCATGCAGCACGGCACCAAGTCACGCTGGCATCAATGGCAATGATTCCGAGGTGACGATAGGTGGAGGCAGCCAGATGCTCAGGCCGTATATAGCCAGATGCTCAGGCCGTATATGGAGAACATCATATATATATATATATATATATATATATATATATATATATATATATATATATAATATATATATATATATATATATATATCGACGAGGAGGTAGTAGTTCTCACTGGAGTAATGGTAGGGATACTTGGATGGATAGATGCTAAAACTATCACAGCATGGAGAGTGGGAATCACTGCAGCCTTCTTCTTTAACAGAGGGTGCTCAGAATTAGAGGGCATGTCAATGTGGATGATAGGCTTCTGCCTAGCCATCTCATCTTGACTGACAGTAGTGAGGGTCACCCCCTCACAAGTAACATGTGCTCCCTCGAATCCTCAGTTGAAGAAAATCATATATATATATATATATAGTAAAACCTGTCTAAAGAGATACTGTCTAAAATGATATCATGTATAAAGTTATAAAAAGCGAATCTTGCTTGTATGATACTACATGTATTTACCTAAAGTGATACTTGCCTAAGTGATATCCTCTAAGTATTCTATATATATATATATATATATACTATATATATATATATATTATATATATATATATATATATATATATTTTGTGCGCACACATATATATGAGCCAATCAAATAATTTGTTGTCTTCCTTTCTCTCCCCACTTTAAGTTATCTAGGAGTAACAAAGACAATGTCAGTTGGACACTGGGGTTGCCTAAGGTGGCATCAAGATTGAAGAAGTTGGTGTCAATATTAAGGACAATAAAGGTAGCATCAATCTGAGCTATCGAGGATTGTGTCATGGACGTATAGGGCCAGAGAGGGCATAGAGTTATGGCTAATGAGCCATGGCTTTATTGGCATCATGTGAAAGCTAATGATTAAATTTAAGATTTAATTAAAAAATTAAATACATATTAGGCTTAGTCAATCCTCCTATGCTCCTCTATAAGTTTGCCCTTATATATGAATGTAAATGTCTCATAAAATATAGGCTTAGCCAATCAACGTATGAAGTTATCCGATTTTTACATTGTAAAAAAAAAAGTCTTTGTTGGTTTACTTCAGTTTCATTATTTCTCAATTACTCGTCATTTAATTATTTTCTTCAGTTTTTTAATATTTCATTGGAAATTTGTTTATTTAATTAGATTCGCATTGTTTATAATATATATTTCATACTTACCATCATATATGACAAATGGAGACGGATACTACAATCGCGCTCTTTTCATCTCCACTTCTCAAGCTTTTGAAGCCGCCGCTTCCTCATCATCACTTGATATATAAGAAAGTGATTTCTCCACAGACGCTGCACAGCACCTATTGATCAAAGCTCGATTAGAATGGCTTCTTGGGTTTCAATTACTCACGCGGCAGTGGCCATGGTTTTGCTGTTGATGCAGTTCGGGCTCCCGGCCCGATCAAAACCCGTGAGTCCAGACCCTTACAAATGTTTGAATCTTGATTCGGAGCTGAAATGTTGCCCAACCACCGTTCCAAAGAAGATCGTCAACTTCAAAGCACAACCGCAATCCTCCCCGATTCGCGTCCGCCGGCCGGCCCATGCTCTCAACCCGGAAGACGCCCAAAAGTACGAGAAAGCCACCGCGCTCATGCGGGCATTGCCGCAAAATCATCCATGGAATTTTATCCAACAGGCAAATGTTCATTGCGCTTACTGCTCCGGCGGCCACCTCCAGCTCGGCCTAAATATAAAGTTTGAGGTGCAAATTATTCATTGCAATTTTAATTTTAGGTAACTGAAATAAAAGAATTAAACTCACAATTAAGGAAATTTGTTTAAGCTTTTTTTAAGTTAGTTAAAAAAATCCTGTTATTTATCGTCACTTCAGAGAGCAGAATGCTATATATACATACATACATATATATATATATATATATATATATATATATATATATATATATATATATATATATATATATATATATATACATTGACAGGCGAATGAGTCATTTATCACCAAAAATTTGTTATTCTTTCTCCAGATCCATGGCTCCTGGCATTTTTTCACATGGCACCGAGCCTACCTCTACTTCTACGAGCGAATTCTCGGCAAACTCATCAATGACACTTCCTTTGCCCTCCCATTTTGGAACTGGGATGACCCTTCTGGCATGAGCATTCCACCCATATATCGAGACAACTCCTCCTCCCTCTTCAACCCTACTCGCATCCCCACCGCCAACAACTTCACTGATCTCGGCGGCTGCAACGGAGACAATACTCCCGACTCCCTCACCAAGCAGAAGCAATGCAATCTTCAGCTCATGCACCGCCAATTCATCGCCGGATTTAACTCTAGCTCACTCTTCTACGGAAGCCCATACCGTGCCGGACAAAACCCCTTCCCTGGCGGTGGGTCTATTGAAGGCGCACCGCACGGTCCAGTTCATGTCTCCACTAGTCGTGATATGCAATTTATAACTAGATCAGCCCGCGATCCCGTCTTCTTCGCCCACCACGGAAACATAGACAGGTTATGGACGATATGGGAAAGTATTCCAGGAAATGGAAGCAAGATTTTTGAAGACGAGGACTTTCTCGATGCATCTTTTCTCTTCTGGGATGAGAACATGCAGTTTGTACGCATATTTGTGCGAGATATTATTGACACGCTCAACCTTGGGTATACATATGAAGAAGTTCCTTTGCAGTGGATGAATATACAAACGGTAGTAGAAGAGGCTACGAGCAGGAGCAAGTGGGGCGTGTCCGTGACTAATGATGACGGAGATTTGAAGGGTCCAGTGAGGTTTCCAATAGTGTTGAGTTCTCATATGAGCATTAAAGTTGGAAGAAATGCTGAAAAGGAAGGAGAGAAGCTTGTTGTAAGTGGTATTGAGTTGGATGGTAGGGATTATGTGTGGTTTAAGGTTTATGTTGGTAGAGTGGGTGGTGGACGGGTTGAAGCTGGGTGTTTTATCCATTTGGAGAGAAGAGCAAATGAAAGGATTCCTATAGTAACTAAGCTACAGATTGGGATAACACAATTTATAATGGAAATTGGTGCTGATGGTGATGATTTTGTGGTGGTTACTTTGGAGCCCAAGTTTGGAGGAGATAAAGTGGCTATTGGAGGAGTTATTATTATATAAAGAAATGTACAAACTAAGTACATTCTTCGAAGTTCAGTTGATAAATGGATCGTAATGAAGCGAACCTTAGTTATATAATAAAGCATTGATAATAAAACATTGGCTACATTCCGCTTTCTACATTTAAATATTTTCATTTTATTCTTTTGTTGAATGTTTAGCACTCTTTCGTAAAGTGTAAACAAGTCATGTGTTGAAAAGTAAACTGTTGAAAATCTAAATGCTAAGTGAAATGTATTTGATTGGGTAAGGAGTGTGTGGCAAAAATATGTATAAATACCCCCTCTCCATAACATTTAATTAACATCCAATTCAACTAATATAAATTATATTATAATCTTTAAATATAAAGAAATATCGACAGGCTTAGATTGAGCTTGAAAATATGTGAGAAGATTTTTTTTTTCAAGAGAACCTATTTAAGATTGATTTTGAAAATCTTAAAAGAGTTTTCCAAGAGAATGTGTTCTTCAAATTGTCTTCTCTATCTATCTACTTTATATAATATTTTAAGTTAAAAATATAACTTTCTTAAGATTTATGATCTTTTGTTAATATGAGGGCATTCGATCTCAAAATATTCATGAAAAATTTGATGTCACTATCGAGTGGGCTAGATTAATGTCTTCCCTCTTGGAAAGGAAATGAGAGTATAAAATTTCTCCATTATTTTTAAGAAGAGAGATTTCTTTCACTTATTGTGACAAAAGAGGGGAGGGGTTGAACTTTCAATAGAAAACTTAGATCTTATTTGTAGGCATTAGCGTTTAACTATGGTAAATTAGTTTGTATTATTATTATTATTATTATTATTTTAAACTTTTACTTTACACTGCTTACATTATTTTTAATTTGCTTACTCTTGCCATATTGTGATATGATAAAAATTATTATAATCTTTATAATAATTTAGTTAGATAGTAATTATATGATGACTTGATTCATGCTTATTTTGTGAAACATATTATGAGATAATTAGTTAAACAAGTGAAAATCCAAAATCATTTGTGTAATTATTTCGGATTACTTTAGCACAATTAATTTTTTTATTTACCCATGAAAGAAAAATGATTATTTATTGTATCGATCATTTATTTAAATTTTAAATAAAGAGATATGATATTTGCAAACCTGCCTTGGCCATTTTTTTTTTTTAAATGCACACCTATCCTTCCTCCTCTATGATATGCCATGCATTTCAATTAATCTTTTGATCTTAAACCAAGAAAATATAATTGGGGATTTTAAATAGTTAATTTTTGAGCAATTGATCAGATTAATTATAAAACTTATAATCTTTAATGGTATAAGAATTATCTATGAAAAAAAAGAGAGAGATAGCCTAATTATATAAAACTAGAGCTACTCAATAAGACATAATCTTTTCTCGATTGAGACTGCAACTATCTGATATGTTAAGACCCCTAAGGATATTAAAGCTACGTTAAGAAATATGATATAAAATGTAAGATATATATTCTTAAGTAAGAGATTTATATATACAAATAGACCATACATGTTACAAATGTGTACTAGTGCTTGGTGATTTTGACAACCAAGAAACTTTATTATATTTCTTATTTAAGAGATACAAATGAAAATAATTTTTAATTTATTAAAAGAATTGACATGAAATTATGCAATTACCTTTAAAATAGAAAATAATTTTTTAGTTGATTATTAATATATTAAAATTAATAAACAAAATTGAGCCTAGTGCATGCATATGAGTTTTCAAATAATTCACACATAGCAATAAAATAGTATTGTATAAAATAATAAATACGTTGAAGGAGTAAATAAAATGTGTGATGAGATGATAATGAAAACATAAAGTACAAGTTAATGTAGTTGGGAAACTGCTTATGCATGTTTATATTAAATAAAAAGATTGTAGTTAAGCACTGCATAATACATACTCAAACTTCTAAATCTATATAAAAGGAAAGCTAATAATAAGATATGATTTAGGAAATCCCTCATCCAAAGTACACTTGGCTAATCTAGCCTTATGTATTGCTAAAGCATCTTAAGTGCTTTCAATTCAATCTAATCCTAAGGTACTCCTAGAGTTAAATCTAAAAGATGTACTCAATCGAGAAACTTTGCTTACAACATGTTGCACATTAAAAAAAAATTAATGAGAAAATAGAGTAAAGAAAAGTACTAAATATGCCATTATAACACAATTCAAAAATACAAAAAAAAATCACATCATTAATACGATTCATTTGTATTAATACCTAAATTAACATTTTAAAAATATTTGATGCATAATCTTCTAAAATTTGAAGTTCATATGGACATATGCTTGACAATACAAAAAGTTTATCTTTATAGTATTTCATAAAAAACTTAAAAAAATAAGCTAGCTATGTACCAAGTAAATATTAATTTATTTGAACAGTTGTAGAAGTTTTGATCAAAATAAGATGACTTTTATTATAAGATGAATTGTCATTTAACTGTGGGCTCTGAAAATTCGCCACCGACCTCTCGACAATTATTGAATCGAAGAATTTGAAGAGAGTGTGGTTTGAAAGTGTTGGTGTAATTTTCAGAAGGAAGATGGAATAGTAGATAAGTCACTACCCAGAGATTTCACCCTCATTTTGTGAGGACTTTAGATCTGGTTCTAGGTTTCCCATAGCCTATAGTTAATTACCCTCCCAATAAGTGAGAGAACTTTCAATTAAGGTAGTGGTTAGATCGCTTAATGCGTAGTGTAATAAGATATGGATTTTGAGATTTGAGATTATGAAATTCATCATTTCAGCTTAAACCGGATAGTTGGGGGAATGATGATGTGCCCGATCTAGATCCCATGGTTCTGTCATTCCGGGAAGTCGTGGTCCCTAGTCTACTTAGTCAGAGGAGGTAGTCAACTCATCCTGACCGAAAGATCCTTATTAGCAACATTTGGGTTACATCGTCCAAGAAATTCTTATAGACCTGGGGTGGTATTTGTCTAAGGAGATAGTCTTGAGTCTACCTTAGCTGATAGAGAATTATTTTCTTTATCAAGTATACCTTATGATTCACAACTCAAAGGGTAGAGCCATTAGGGAGCATACAGGCTAAGGTCGTGATTGTAATATAATGGAGCTTGACTGGCCAAACCACTCGATCAGAGGACTCAGTGCTTCGCTTTAGCTGAAGATTGAGCCGCTTCATCGAAGAATACGGTCCATCTTATTGCAAGAGATTGGTTGAGAGTGAACATACTAGAACACTTGATTTGACATTAGTTCTTTTATGGGCTAGAATTTTCTTAATTTGTCACCCCCAACAAACAGTTAGGGAAGGTGGATAGATTAAGTTTTGATTTAAGCTTTTAATGATAGAATTTTATTTAAGCAATTTTAGATCGATATTTGATTTGATTTGAAAAATTGATTAATTAGAATATGTTTAAGAGCTTTAGATCATGTCAACTCTGTTTAGCTGCTAATAGAGGATTAGATCTACTATCACCTGACAGAATTAGTTTTTTAAACATTTCACTGATTTGAAAATCTTATTGTAGGTTTTTAGATTTTGTTAACTAACCTCCCAAGACTAAATGGAAGCAACCTTGACATCCTTACACTTGACTTTAAGCATTCAACATTGTGGGAACGCATCTTGTATATAGTAATTTTAAGTAATTTTATGTTTGAATTATGAGATAGATTTTGTATTTTTCATTTCTTTTTATTTTAATTTAGACTGCACAGCCTTTTCAGACATTAAAATTTGCATTTTAAATCTCCATGTCCGAGCACATATAGGTGTTTATAGCTTAACTAATTTCATCTAATTAATGAAATCATTAATTTTGAAAATAATAATTAGAATGAAATTCCTTAATTTAATCGAAGGAAGCCCTATGATTTCTATAGATTTTGATTTAGTATCGCCTTCTGTCTGCTTGTACAAAGAATTGCAGATTCGATGGCGAAAAAGGCATTTCGATTTAGATTATAGTTTAAAATATTACTTACACTTAGTTTACTTGTTGAGTTTTTGTAATTCTTCCAATTTGATTATGTTTAATCTACATCTCTTTTGATAAGTTATGCCAACTTCAGTTTTTATTGCTCTAGCCCTACTTATGCTTATTAGCTAGCATAATGATCAACTCCATATTTGTATAAGAGTTATTAAACCCAATTTGGATTCATCCCTAGACTTTAAGTTTATTGTAAGTTTGTTATGAGTTTAGCATTAGTCCCCCTCAAATTCCAATTAAAGATTGTTTAATTTTGAGAAATTTGCAAGAAAAGAGAACTCCCTTTATCGCTTTAATTTAAGTTGTAAATAATTATAATTATAGTTTGTGAGTTTAATATTAGCCTCCTCAAAATTTGTGAGTTTAATATTAGCCTCCCCCAAATTTCACTTAGATTTTAAATGAATGTTCTATTCTTTCCAAAATTTTCTTTAAAGGCTCCCCCTCTTTTTTTTGGCGCTTTTAGTTTCAAATTAGCTGCAGGTTTCCTTACTTAGCGTTCTTAAGTCAGTTCATTTCACTCTCCCCATTTTTCTTAGTCAAAAGATTTGACGTAATTTTGTGGGCCTCCCGGCATCATCCCGTATAGGGGGTTGCATCGGGGGTGTTTTGGCTTACTCGGTACGCCCTCTTGAGCATAGCGAGTAGTATCTTGCAACATTGCAGCCAATTTTTCATCTTGTTCGCCCTCTTGAGCACAACGAGGTCTTCAAATCTATAAAGAAACACAAACATGAATATATATTCACATTCATAGATTTCACATGTTCTGACGCATTTTAAGCGCTGCAATGCTCGATAAAGGAACAGGGTTACGTATGCAATTGGAAATGTAAGGTAAGGAGTGCGACGCCGAAAATCGAAAGAAGAATTCGCCTCTTGAAGATATTCTTTCCCGATTCAATCAAGCGGAAAGAGCGAGAGTCATCGAAAATAGAAAGAAGAATTCGCCTCTTGACAACGTTCTTCCCCCGATTGTGGCGAAGCAAAAATTGGAAGGGTTATGGGACATGCGACACCGAAAATTGAAAAAAGAATTCGTCTCTTGACAATGTTCTTCCCATGCGTGAAGCAAAATTGGAAGGTTACAAGCTTCTGGGTAGGAGGTTGGTCAGGAAGGAGGTTGGTTGTTTCTTGGTTTTGTGCTTGTGGGCCGTGGGAAGGCGTGGTCGGTTTATCCTTGGGCGTGGGAAAGGCGGTCGATTTTGTCTTTAGGTGTGGAAAAGCGTGAATTGTTTTATAATACAGCGGAAGAGGAAGAACATAGAAATGGGTCAATTACAATGTCGTGTTGTCATGTCTTAAACAGAAAAAGTACAAGAACCATTTTCTTTAACATCCGAAATTTTCTAAAGGTTTTATATGATTAGTTTTAGGATAAAATAAATTTCAAATTTATTATTTTTATTAAGATATATTTCTATATGATAAAAAAAGATGTTTCATTGGTCAGTAGTCCTTTTATTTCAAATATGCATCATGCACCGCTTTCGATATTCATACACACTTGTCCGAATTGAGTAAGAATAGTCTTACTTGATAGATTTTAACATTTCAAAGCCAATGACATGATCAATTTTGCAAAGGGAGGTCATTTGATCCTCGCTAGTGCCTCGACTTGATATGTGCGGCGTTGCTGACTGAAATTGGTTGATCATCAAGTTGTACAATATTTATATCTTTAACAATTTTGATGATCTGAATGTGATGGAGAAGTTCATTCATTAATCAGAGGTCATTTGAGTTAATTTTGGAGACATTTTGTGCATTTCATCCTCGATTTGCGCTCTATCACTTCAAATCATATGACATTTGGATAGACTCGTCTGAATTGAGTGCGGAGAGTCCCATTTGATAGATTTTGATGTTTTGAAGCTAATAGAATGATCAATTTCATGAACAGAGATCGTTTGGACATCATCACAGCTTCTCGACTCTGATATATGTGTCTACACATTGATAGCTCGAGCGCTTAATCGATTGATCGTTAGATTTTACAATTTTTATATTTTGAGTGATTTTGATGTTCTGAATGCAATGGCAAAGTCCGTTCATCGATTGGAGATTATTTTGACCAATTTTAGTGATGTCCAATGTATTTTGAGCCTCGATTTGCGCACTGTCGCTTTTGAAGTCCGTCGAATTAGACTTGTGGGATTGACTCGACTTATGATATGTATATGGAGGTCAACAAATGCCCCCCCAACAAATGTGATTTGTGCATGGAGCGAGTCATGTTTGTTGAAAATTGATTGACCCTTTGGGCTGGCCATAGAACTTGGATCATTTCAGCTTCGATTGTAATAGCTTATGGAGCTTTGATAAGATTTGTCATTAGTATGCTACCTTATTCAGGACATGCTAAATGACGGGGATTGACCAATTTGTCAGAATTGATTTGTCAAATAGATAAGAGTTCTTGCACTATCTACTATCTATTTTAATGATTTTGCTGAAGATCTCTTTCTTTTATGTCATTACAGATTTGAGCCTCCTCCGATCCTAGCTTCATGCTTGGTTGAGTTTGATGGAGAAATTAGTCTGCTTGTTTTGATGAAGGACTCCGCTAGGGAATTAGTTTATCCGTGCTTGATTTGAAATTCCTTTTAGCTTTGAGCTTGTGACTTGATGAAGGGCCGACTGATTTGTCCCTATTGACTTGTCAGAAGTGTATGCACTTCATGAAACTGCTTGATTTGTTGAAGGGTACATATAGATGACCCCCTTATATAGGGTCAATGTTGAGTCTATTAGTGTGTGATTAATAGATTGAATAACCACAAAATTCTTTTAGTCTAGCCATCGACTTTGTTTGAACTATGGAATTGCTTCCTAAGTCTTGTGCTTTCTGCTTTGACAGACTCGATGAGGAGATTAGCTTTAATCTGTGCTTTGAGCTTGATCAGATCACTTGCGAATAAATTGAGATATCACCATACGGGTAATATATAGATTGACTTGAGGTAGCCCTGAATTGAGTGTTTTCTCAGATTGCCTTGCTCTATCGATCAAGTAGAGAGATCTCTTGGATCGATTCTTGTCTATCTGGATCGATTTAAGATTGAAGCTATCATCATTAGAGGCGGCGGGGGGCTCTTTCACTGTGACCTTTTCTTGCGGCTTGTTGAGTGCGGAGAATATCAGTAACTCAGCCACATTTGGGCTTATTGAGTTCAACCTTTAGAACCTACTTCAGTCTTTGACTTAAGATGTGATGGGTAGGTGATTTTGTCATCAGACTGACGAACAGGGGTTTTTTCACTACGGCCTTTTCTCGCGGCTTGTTGAGTGAAGAGAGCGTCAGCAACTCAACCATTTGTGAACTTATTGAGTCCGACCTTTAGAACCCATCCGTGTCCTAGACTTCAGGATGTAGAGGTTGTTATTACTCCAACTTAATTGATTGAAGCTTCCAAAATTAGGAGTTGTTCAGACTTGATCTCTAGAATTTGACAAATCTGGGAGATAATTTTCTTAACATTTAGGGCTATCTTTTCATGCACAAAAATAGATTCTATTTATTCTTATAAGACTCTGCAACTTAAATAGTAATAACTATGGATATATCCAGGGATTTTAGCGTAAATCTCGATGTCAACCTGAATTAGAATATATTTGAAGATCTCATCTTATAGCACAACATCAACTCAAATAAACTTAACATAAACTAAAACATGCACCCTGTATTACAGGGGAAATTCTAAAGCACATTTAGGAGAATTTTTAAGATTAAAATACAGAAATACATCAATATTTGAATTGATATACTCTAAAGGAGATTTTAACATACGATATTGATTTCGTCTCTATATAAAAATCTAAAAATACCCCTTGTGTAATAGGAGAATTTTCACGAAAATGTTTTTCATCTGGAGTATATTTATTTAGGGATCTCGGCATGAAGTACGATGTCAACCTAAATAGATATACTAAAAAAATGCCTGTCTTGCAGGGGGATTTCTATTATACCTCGATAATGTGGTTGTCAAGTATAGTACTTTTTCAAGTATCAGCCATAAATTAGCAGCATTGGTCTTTCACCCTTTAGGTTGATGAGTTGGTATGCCCCTCCTTGATACACTTTTTCAATGACAAAAGGGCCTTCCCAGTTAGGATCAAATTTTCCACCAAATTTTCGATTATGAATAATTGATCTTCTCAACACCAGGACTAATCCCCTTTTTGGAATGTTCGAGGCTGCATCGTATGGTCAAAATCCCTAGACATCTTTGCTCGATAGACTTCTAGATTTTGATGAGTTTGCAATCTAACTTTATCAAGCACATCGAGTTCCTCCATTCTCAAACGAGCATTTTGATCTTCAGTTAAACTATACTGGATGGCTACTCGAAGTGAAGGCAACTCAACTTCGAGCCGAAGAACTTCTTCAGTTCCAAATACCAATGAATAGGGAGTGGCTTTAGTCAGCATCTTGTAGGTAGTTTGATATGCTCATAATACCTCTACTTTCTTAGTATGTCATTCTCTTTTATTTTTAGTGAGGATCTTCTTGAGAAATTTGACCAATGTCTTATTGAAAGCCTCTGCCAAACCATTTGCTCTTGGATTATAGATTGAAGAGTACTCAATCAATTTTGTGTCGATCGATGAATTTATAAATCTTTCACTTTTTAAAGCTGTCATTATCAAAAATTATTCAACGTGCTCCAAATCGATATACTACATTATGCGTGAAGAAGTTGATCACTCGATCGGCAGTAACTTCTTTAAATGGGAGTAACTTCAGCCCACATAAAGAAATAGTCAGTCACTGCTAGGATGAAGCCGTGTCCAGTTGACGATGGTGGATCAATTGATCCAATTACATCTGTGCCCCAACATTCGAATGGTCAGGATGCTATTGTTGGGTGTAATGGATTTGGAGGTTGATGGATGAGATTCCCATTTACTTAACACTCATGACACTTCTTAGCATGATTAATACTGTCTCTCACCATAGATGGTCAATAATAGCCCATCCTTTTGATCTTTACTGCCACCATGGGACCTGACTGATGTGCACCACAAAGCCCTTCATGAACTTCAACCATCACTTTGCTAGCTTCATCCCAGGCATCAGTATATTTGTTCAAAGGATCTACGATATAAAGTGTTATTGGTGAAAGTATAGTGTAGTATTCTCTTTTTGATTTGAGCTGCCAGTGATTTATTACTTGGCAATTTGCCTTCTTTAAAGTAATCAATGAAGGCTTGTCTCCAATCACGTGACTCTTCTACAACAAAGGCTTCACACTGGTTTTTCGAGGCAATGTCATTCTTAGCTCATTATGGTACAACTTCTTATTGATTTTGGAGAGTGTGAGGAGCAACCTGAGTCGCATCCTGCTGGGTCAGATTTGGTAACCCCTCTACCAGTGGGGATTGGTACTTTACTGGCTCTAGAACTCATCAAGTAAATATGTTGATCATGACATAATCACCATTCATACTTGCCATTTCCTTAGCTAACTTTGCCAAGCAATCGGATTTACTATTCTTAGATCGAGAGACTCGAGTTAGTATGACATTTAGTATATACTTCATAAGCTTGAGAACTTGCTTGTGATAGAAAGCTAACTCAAGCTTGTTGATTCTATAGATGACAAGTACTTGATTTATAATAAGCTGAGAATCACCAAAAATGTGCAGGTTTTGAATGCCTATGAAAATAACTTCTTCTAGACCTGCCATTAATGCTTCATATTCAACTTCATTATTAGTTCTTGGCTCAATCAATCCATATGATCGTCTCATTATCCCTCCTTCTAGTGTTATGAAGACAATGCTGATTCCTGCTCTTGCTCTTGGGAAATTTAGAGATTGGACTTGTTTGATCGATGAGGCTTCATCAAAATACATTTCCTAAATTTATAATTTTTCTCTTTAATGAATGAGCATAATTTGCTCATCAGGCAAATCGTCATTAAGAGAAGAGTCTGCCGGGATGGGATGTGCAGCAAGAAAATCTGCTAAGACTTGTCCCTTCATTGTTTTCTGTGAAATGTATGTGATATCAAATTGCAAAAGTAATACCATCCATCTTGCCAAGTGACCTGTCAACACTGGCCTTGTCATCAAGTACGTCAGTGGATCGATCCTCGAGATGAGGGTAATCTTGTGAGATAACATATAATGATAAAGCTTTTGGACTGCAAAGATCAATGCTAAACAGTGCTTCTCTATCAAAGAGTATCTCATTTCGCTTTCGACCTATATAATAAAGTATTCTCTTTGCTTTCTTCATTGTGTTGTGAATAATGCTTGAGAGACTCTTTCTAATGCAGTTGTGTATAGAATGAAGGGCTTCCCAGGAGTGAGCGCTGCAAGGATTGGTGGATTTAATGGGAAGCTTTTAATGCTATTGATGGCTTCTTGGCACTCCTTTTCCCACTTGAATGGAGCGTCCTTCTTCATTAACCTTGCAAATGGTTGACAACGTCCTGATAGTTTTGATATAAATTGAAGGATGAATGTGAGTTATCTTTATAAAGAACGGAGCTGACGTCAACTCTTCGGTGGAGGCATCTCCACGATTGCCTTGATTTAAGCAAGATCTATATCAACACCTCTATGACGTACAATATACCCGAGAACTTTTTTGAAAGATACCTCGAATGAACATTTTAGAGGATTCATCTTGAGATCATATTTTTTTATTCTCTCCAGTATAATTTTTCAAGTCTTTGAAGTGGTTTTCATGATTCAAGCTTTTTACTACCAGATCATCAACATAACATTCCACCTTTTGATGGATCAACTCATCAAAAATATGAGTCATGGCTCTTTGGTATGTAGCTCCAACATTTTTTAAGCCAAAGGGCATGACAGTGCAGCAATAGATGTCAATAGGTGTTCTGAATGATATATATTTTTCATCTTCAGGTGCCATTTTGATTTTGTTGTATCGTGACGATTAGTCCATGATTAAGAACATGTCATAGTTGGTAGTGTTGTCTACTAGTAGTTCTGATATTGGAAGTGAAAAGTCATCTTTTGGGCACGCCTTATTTAAGTCCTAGAAGTCAATGCAGAGACGAATTTGGTCGTTCTTCATCCTAACTAGGATAATGTTGGCTATCTAATCTATATACTTCTCCTCTCGGATGAAGCCTACTTTGATAAGCTTTTTAGTTTTTACAATTACCTGTTCTTCAATCTCCAATCTCATTCTCCTAGGAGCTTATTTAACAGGCATCGCATCTAGTTTAATAGCAAGTTTATGAACTGTTACATCAGGGGATAAGCTTGACATTTCAGAATATGTCCAGGCAAAGCAGTCCATGAATTCACAAAGTAGTATTTTTAGCTCTTGAACTTTCTCATCAGGTAGAAGGGCACTGAGGAAAGTTGGACGGGGATCATCCTTAGCTCCTAAGTTGACTTCTTTAAGTTCATCCATAGTAGCTATTTGTCCAACAACTTTGAGTTTTCAAGTACGGGCTTGGCTTCTACTTCTACATCATTTTTAAGAAGAATTTCATGAAAATCATCTTCTTCATCACTAAGACTATCGATATCAGCTTCTATTATATTATAATAGGCTCTATCTTGATGAGATTTGTGGATGAACCCCAAACCTTTAGTGATAAACTTATCACTTCTTCATGATGCCTGAGGACTTCTTTGGCTCCACATCTTGTTCAAGGTTTGAGTCCTATTTTTAGTAGTTCCAATATGAATTCCAAGCTTATGCATCATTCTTCGTAATTTTTGTGGATAGTATATTGGTATTCTTGTTGGTACTATCTCATCAGAATTTTCATGTTGAGCAAGCTGCTCAAAATTTTAAGGCTGAGACTCTTCAGATTTGTAAAATAGAGTTCTTGCTTCGCCACTCTTGCTCAATGACGACACATAGAATGTTATCATTTCTTCAATATTATGAACCTCTAGTGGACTGGTTTCTTTGCACTGTTGAGGGATGGGTATAATTTTGAGTTAGTCATCTGACTGTCAAGTGAGCTATCCTCCTTGATGCAGCCATCTGAACTCTATTTCCATAAGTAGATTCAAAATTATAGTCTGAATCAGAATCACTTATTTCATACTTTGCCTTTTTTGAGAGCTTATAAGTTCCCTTAGGTTTGACAGAAATATCTTTTTCTTCTTCTGTCACTTCCTAAATGAGAAACTGATTTTCTTGATTTAGGTGCAGAATCAAGTGTTTCAGGGAGAGTCAGCATTGCCTTCTTTCTTTCTCTTTGCTTCTGCTCTTTCACTTTGTGAAATTACTTTTTTAGTTCCTGAAGTGGATGTTACCACTTCAAGAGGCTCTATTAGCTTAGGCTCTTTGAGGATGAAGTACTTTGCATCTTCATAAATCTTTGCTTCATTGACGGAGAATGGTTATAAGTTACAAGGAATTCTGAATTCTTCTCCATCTTTCAGGTACTTCATGCACTGATGCATAGTTGATGGGACCATGCCATACTCATGCGCCCTAGCCCAATAGAGCTCTAAATGATGTATCATCGATTACATGAAATTTGGCTTACGTATATAAATCCGAACTTGAGCGGAGAATAAAAGAACTTAGAGTTTTACCCTTTTCATTAAAACCATGAACTATCAACTTGTCTCTCCTAAGATGTTGGATATCGAGTGATAATCCTCTTAATACCTTTAGACTCATAAGATTGATAGAAGAACTTGGATCAATCAATATTCGGCTGATCTAGATGCCATCACTTTCTGTAGTAACATAAAGAGGACGATTGTGATCCGCTATTCCCAACATAAGATCCTCTTCAAAAAATGTGATTACTGGGAGATCTTGAGTTTGCAATGCTTGATCATGCATTTTTTCGAAAAGTAAGCTTCATAACTTTTTTGGATCTTTGAGAACACAAAGTTTCTCAGAACTTTTGACATCAAAGAGCCTCGTACACACTTAATTATGCATGGATCTTTCTCAGATGTGATAGAATATTATAATCTATCTTCTCGCTTGATTTAGGCTTTATCCTAAGATTTTTGGGAATAATATCCTCGATGACTTCAATTTGTTTTCCTTTGTCTTTATTTGCCTTTTCCTTGTTTGATGAAGATGGTAAGACTTTACCACTTCTCAACCAAACTTGAATCACCTTATTTTGCTCAGATTCTTCTTAATAGGTAGTTTCTTCGAATTTTCTTCTAATCCTGAAAGATTGGTCAAAAGGACTAGACTCATTTTTTAACGTCATACATTTCATATGTGTTGATATCGATGAGTCTGACTCTTCTTGGTGAGAAAAATATAGATCTTCATCTGAACTGTTATCATCTTGTTGAGTCATTAAATAGAATTCAGACAGTTCCTCAGGCTCTTCTTGCTTTCCTGACAATAATTTTGACGGGTTGGTCAAGTTTGTCTACCCTATGTTTGAGTAGCGATGTTGAAGAACACGAGATCATGATGATTTGACATGTCTCTCTTGGACAAGATTCACCATTATCTTCTTCATTTGATTGACAATGTGAAGTTTAGGCATGAAGTGCAAGCCTAAATGGTTGTCTTTGTGGGTTGGTGATACTCTTAAATTATTAATGATCTTTTGAGTTGTAGTTTTCTTATCTTCTTTTCTTAGCTTCTTTGATTTATGAGGCTGCATTTTAGTAGACTACTTCTCATGCTTTGTGATGAAGTAGCACTTATCGAATGCCAGCGAAGCCAAATACTTGGTTTAGGCATCTCTTAAGTCGATATAGGTTCAAGTGGTGATTTCCACTTAACACTAGGGACATCTTTTAACTGCTTCAGTATCTTCACGGTCCTTTTGGAGACTACTATTTGTAATTCTTCAATCTGAACTGATTTTTCCTTCTATTTGTCTTTGCTGGATGATACAGAAGAGGACGTAATCATCCTTGTAGACTCTCTTTTTGGGGTTGAATAGAAAACTGTCAAATAGTATAAATTCATCTCGTCGATACTTCCTTTCTAGCCAATCTCTGAAGATATAATAGTCTTCGATAGGGTGACTGATCATCCAATGATAGGGATAGTAATTTGGATTATTGACTTGATCAGTTTCTTCAGGCCTTTTGATTTTTGGTAACTGTAGATCATCTTTGACTGCTTGCCGAAATAATTTAGCCACACCGTCCCTTCTAAATGAATATTCTTTGTTCATCTTTCCTTCAAGAGATGGCTGCATTCCCTCATCATCTCTTATTACTTGTTTTGGACGCTCCCCACCACTTGGAAATGTTTGTGGTTTTTCATTGCCTTCTAATACCAATTTTAGCTGTGGATTAATAAACAGGCTTTTTACCCTTATCATCATTATACATCAGCTATTTTCATTTATCCACGTCTATATCACCTGCTTTTCATCATTTGAGCTATAAGAAGTGGCATGAATTTCATTTCTTCTTGAGTCTGAAAGTTTTTTCTCTTTGCTTTATCTGCATAGACTTCAGACTTAGGACGATTCAACTTTTTGAATTTAGCCACCCTATCGAGCAAGTCCTGGAATGTTACAATCGATGTCATGCATAAAAATGGTGCCATTTTATCATCCATATTTCAATTTAAATTAATGTTCTTCTTCTAATTATTACTCGCACTTCATACTTAGGTTGCGCTAATGACTTATGAATTTCATCACTAACTCCTCTTTCATTCTTTTCAACAAGGCAAGGTCAGCGATTGTAATTTTCTCAGTTGCATTGGTGAACCTCTTCATAAATATAGTCTCTAATTCAACAAAAGTTTTAACTGAATCATTTGATAATTCTTCATACCATTCGAAAGCGGTTGAGGTCAAGCTACTGATGAATTGATGGAAAAGCAGTGCATCGTTCCCTCCTATGTTACCACAAGTAGCCTTAAATTGGGCCAGATATTGCTTTGGATTAGCAAGTCGGCTGAAAGTATTAAATTTCAGCACTGAGTAACCCTTTCGGGTATGACAATTGAATATATTCAGTTGGGCCTTACTCATCAACTTTTCAGCTTGCTCTGAGGCTATGACTGCCTTTATATTTTTTTTATTATCATTTCTAACTAAGCAGCTTTTACCATTCTAGATGTGCTAGCCAGATTTTGAATTATCGTCTAGAGAGGTAGTGGGTTAACTTCGTTCCTCGTTTCATGCATAGTATGTACTACAGGAGCTTGAGGTACCACAGTGGCTGATGGTATAAAAGTTGTATGATTAGCTACCTGTTGATTAACATATAAGACAGGTGTTGCACTTAATGTGATATTCTTATATAACATCTCCATCATGATGTTCATTTGTACCATCATATCATTTTGGTTTTTGTACGCAATCTCCTTATCTTTGACCTCCATTTGATCGCATTTCTCTTTGCTCTCTAGCTAGCCATGGTCAATCGATCAAGCTTCTTCTTCTTCTTCTATTTCTTGTTGATATTCTGCTCCTCACTTATTTTCAGGGGAAGAACTTGACTGCCCTTCTTCTTGTGCATTTGTAGAGATAACATTTGGTGAGCGTGCGATTATAAAAGCATGTACCAGTTGATCATTTCCTAATTCAACCATATAGATAACTTTGACACCCATGATCTCTTTCTCATTCGGTCTTCTTCTTCTTCATCTTCAAAATCAAGATCCATCCTTTATTTGCTTACGTGAAGACTCTTCTTCATAAGCATCAAATTCAGTTGATTCCCTAGATTTCGTTGATCTTGATGGTGTTTGGGAGTTCATCTATATCTCTGACCATATAGACAACTTCCACTTTCATAGAATCTTCTTCATTATTTTCTTCATGCACACAAATTTTTGATCGACATTTTTAGTGAATCTCTAGTTTGTATGGGACTTCTTCAATTAAGGACCGATTAACTCAACCTTCTCTTATAGAATGGTGATGATGATGGGATCTAAGAATTCTCCGGTGTCAACCATCATATCTTTCATCAGTGATATCCTTTGTTTTAGGTATCCACTTCTGATGAGTTGATTTTGAATTGATGTATATGTATCAGATGTCACACCTCTTCTATTTCTCAAAGTTTCATTACGGGGCCTTGGCCTCCATATTTGCTTACCCTTTCACCCGGACCTTTCGGTAGTGGATTCTTGGACACGCGGTCCAAGTGTCACACTTCGATGCTCACCATGTGAAGCGTACTGGGCTTGCTGGCCAGTTACCAGAAAAGATGGCAACTTTCTTGGTGGAGCTTCAGTATTTTCCATCACCACAGGCCTCTAAAATCTTCTTTTAATTAGGCCTTTGTTCTTAGCTACTTTGAGAACTTTATATATCCTGGAAAATAGTATTTTAGGCTATATCCTCTGTGGTGGTGGAGCTTGACGTGGTTGGTTCTTCCAGATAGACTGCTTTATTTTGCCAAACTTATTCCTCTTTACCCACTTTAGTTATCAAAGTTATTATGGGTAGGAATACTCACTTTTGGCAGTAGTATTGCTTGTTCGCTAGGTCATTCAAAGGGGATCTGCTGAGCCCTCAGCTCAATGTTTCTCCTTCTACTCTATATTCTGGTTAATTTGCTCCCTAATGAGGAAGCTTCATGATCATGCTTTACTGGTACAAAAGGTTCAGCTTGTGCACCATCTGTACCACGAGGAATTAAAGAGACAGTTTGTCCCTTAACGATTCTTTTCATCACGGGAGCTTCATATTGACCTAGCCTTTTGAAAACTGAAGTTCTTTGTTGGGAGAACTCCTTGACAGTGGTTAGCTGTTGAACTGGTTAGTGTACATGGCCAGTAAGAGCTTCAGTAACTTGAGGCCTTCCGACATGGTCTCAGATGAATGTACCACAGCTGGGTACTTCAGGAGTTACAACTATGATAGTTGGGAAATTCAAGTTATCAAATTGAATGGTAGCCCCAACATCTCCTATGTTAATGATGTTGCTAGCGGATGTTCCATACCGCTAATGGTGAAAGGAGTTTTTTTGTAGATCCATTTCTGTAAAAGTGAAAGATGGAGATTAGTAATTAATAATTATTATTTCACCTCATACTTTCAAGATGCAGAGGTACTATAAAACAAATAATGGTGTAATAAAGATATACTCTACAGAATGATTCATTCTATATAGAGCCTCATATTGAATTTATTACACACTTAAATCATCATTTCGTTGTTTTGAATTTTAAAAAAATTTATTGATACTATAGCATATATATGACTTACCAAAGATGGAAAGAGAATCCTATCCCCAGCGGAGTCGCCAGAAATCTGTGGGCTCCAAAAATTTTCCACCGACCTCTCGATAATTATAGAATTGAAGAATTTGAAGAGAGTGTGATTTGAATGTGTCGGTGTAATTTTTAGAAGGCAGATGGAATAGTAGATAATACACTACCTAGAGATTTCACCCTCATTTAGTGAGAACTATAGATCTGGTCCTAGGTTTCCTATAGGTGCAAGCCCCTATAGTTAATTACCCCTCCCAATAAGTGAGAGAGAACTTTCGATTAAGGCTAGTCGTTAGATCACTTAATGCATAGCGTATAGTAACAGGATATAGATTTTGGGATTTGAGATTATGAAATTCATCATATTAGCTTAAACCGGATGGTTGGGGGAATGATGACGTACCCAATCTAGATCCCATGGTTCCATCATTCTAGTCAATCGTGGTCCCGAGTCTACTTAGTAAGAGGAGGTAGTTGACCCAACCTAATCGAAGGATCCTTATCATCAACACATGGGTTACGTCGTCCAAGAAATCCTTGTAAACCTGGGGTGATGTTAGTCTAAGGAGACAGTCTTAAGTCCACCTTAGTTGATAGAGGGTTGTTTGCCCTATCAAGTATACCCTATGATTCACAACTCAAAGGGAGCTAAGGAGCATTTCTGATCATTGATAAATAATGTAATGGAGCCTGGCCAAACCACCGATCAGGACTCACGGTATTGCATCATGAGATATCAAGCTTGTCGGAGGACATGGGTCATGGCCTTATTGGCAAGAGATTGATTGAGAGTGAACATAGTAGAACACATGATTTGATATTGGCTCCTTTATGGGCTAGAGTTTTCTTAATTTGTCACCCCCGACAAATAATTGCGGAAGGTGGATAGATTACATTTTGATTTAAGCTTTTAATGATAGAATTCCATTTAAGCAGTTTCAGATTGATATTTAATTTGATTTGAAAAATTGATTAATTGGAATATGATTAAGAGCTTTAGATCCTGTCAACTTTGTTTAGCTGCTAACAGAGGATTAGATTTACTTTCACCTAATAGAATCATTTTTTAAGACATTTCACTAATTTGAAACTCTTACTATAGGTTTTTAGGTTTTGTTGCGGACCCAATCTAAGACTAAGCAGGAAGTAACCTGCGACATCCTCGACACTTGACTTTAAGCATTCAGCATAGTGTCGGGGTACATGCGGGTGTATAGTAATTTTCGATAATTTTGTGTTTAAATTATGAGATTGATTTTATATTTTCATTTCTTTTTATTTCAATTTAGCCTGCACGACCTTTTTAGACATTAAAATTTGCATTTTAAATCTCCATGTCTGAGCACATGCAGGTGTTTATAGCTTAGCTAATTGCATCTGATTAATAAAATCATTGATTTTAGAAATCTTAATTAGAATGAAATTCCTTAATTTGATTGAAGGAAGCCTTATGATTTCTATAGATTTTGATTTAGTATCGCCTTATGTCTGCTTGTACAAAAAGTTACAGATTCGGTGGCGAAAAAGGCATTTCAATTTAGATTGTAGTTTAAATTATTACTTGCCCTTAGTTTACTTGTTGAGTGTTTATAATTCTCCCAATTTGATTATGTTCAATCTACATCACTTTTGATAAGTTATGATTACTTTAGTGTTTATTGCTCTAGCCCTACTTATGCTTATTAGCTAGCATAATGATCAACTCCATATTCGTATAAGAGTTATTAAACCCAATTTGGATTCATCCCTAGACTTCAAATTTATTGTAAGTTTGTTATGAGTTTAGCATTAGTCCCCCCTAAATTCTAATTAAAGCTTATTTAATTTGAGGAATTTGCAAGAAAAGAGAACTCACTTTAGCTCTTTAATTTAAGCTATAGAGAATTACAATTAAAGTTTATGAGTTTAGTATTAGCCTCCCTTAAATTTCACTTAGATTTTAAATAAATGTTCTATTCTTTTCAAAATTTTCTTTAAAGGCTCCCCTCCTTTTTTTTTGGCACTTTTAGTTTAAAATTAGCTACAAGTTTCCTTACTTAGCGTTCTTAAGTAAGTTCATTTCACTCTCCCTTTTTTCCTAAGTCAAAAGATTTGACGTAGTTTTAGAAGCCTCCCGACGTCATCCCCATGTAGGGGGTTGCATTGGGGGTGTTTTGGCTTACTCGGTACGCCCTCTTAAGAGTAGCCAATTTTTCAACTCGTCACCCCCTGTTGAGCACAACATGGTCTTCAAACCTACAAAGAAACACAAGCATGTATATATATTCACATTCACAGATCCCACATATTATGATGCATTTTTGGTGCGCTGTAATGCTCGACAAAGGAACAGAGTTAAGTATGCAATTGGGAATGTAAGGTAAAGAGTGCAATGCTGAAAACTGAAAGAAGAATTCACCTCTTGATGATATTCTTCTCCCGATCATGGCCAAAAGAAAATTGGAAGGCTAAAGCGAGAAGTGCGACACCGGAAATCGAAGAAGAATTCGTCTCTTGACGATGTTCTTCCCCCGATTGTGGTGAAGTGAAAATTGGAACGGTTACGGGGTGTGCGATGCCAAAAATTGAAAGAAGAATTCACCTTTTGACAATGTTCTTCTCCCGAATGTGGGGAAATGAAAATCAGAAGGGTTGCGTCCGCAGTAGAGGTTGCGCCGCTGGAAGGAGGTTATCGGCGGTTTTTGTGCTTTCGGGTGGAAGGCGTGGGTCGATTTTGTACTTATGGGGTCATGGAAGGCGCAAGTCCGCCACGGAGGCGCAGCTTGGGGCTGGATGGTGAGAAATGAGTCGAACATGGATGCGCAGCATGCGGGATGGCCAAAGAAACGGTCTAACTCAGTGAGCACCTGATTGCACGCAGTTTAAGGCGGAGGAGTTTTGAACGCCCTGGAACGTCTTATGAAAAGCAGGAACCAACCCTCTATATGTAGCAATACGTAACTGAACGAAGTACAGATAGGGAACGGTTGAACATGGGGGAGGGTAATTTAGATTTTAAATAAATTTTAAATTTATTAAATGGTTTTAATGTGGATTTCATGCCGGTAAACATACATAGTCAATATATATATCAATCTAAGGTAATTTTGATGTTTCAAACGTAATGATGCAGTCCGTTTCGCAATCGGAGGCCATTTGGTTTAAGTTGGCATCAAATAGAGTCTATTTCAGCTCAAAATGCACATTGTCGCTTTTGACCACTCGATATTCATGCAAACTTGTCTGAATTGAGTGAGAATAGTATTACTTGATATATTTCAATGTTTCAAAGCCAATGACGTGATCAATTTTGTAAATGGAGGTCGTTTGATCCTCGTCGGTGCCTCTTGACCTGGATATGCGTGCAGGCGCGTTGACGACTCTAGCGCTTGCTCAGTTGATCATCAAGTTGTACAATATTTACATCCTAACCAATTTCGACATTTTAAACATGATGGAAAAGTCCGTTCATCGATCGGAGGTCATTTGAGTTGATTTTGGTGACATCATGTGTATTTCAGCCTCGATTTATGTGCTGTCACTTCAAATCATTCGACATTTGTACAGACTCATCTAAATTGAGTGCGGACAGTCTCATTTGATAGATTTCAATATTTTAAAGCCAATGGCTTAATCAATTTCATGAACGGAGGTCGTTCGAATATCATCGCAGCTTCTCAACCCTGATATGCGTGTCGATACATTGATAGCTTGAGCGCTTAATCGATTGATCGTTAGATTTTACAATATTTATGTTCTGATTGATTTTGATGTTCTGAATGTAGCGGTGAAGTTCGTTTATCGATCGAAGGTTATTTCAACCATTTTCTGTGATGTCCAGTGCATTTTGAGCCCCGATTTACGCACTGTTGCTTACGAAGTCCGTCGAATTGGACTTGTGGGCTTAACTCAACTTATGGCACGTATGTGGAGGTCAACACAAATATTGATGGTCAACCTATCTTAAGTAGATCAAGTCCTTATTGTTCTTATTTTTTATTATGATCAATAAAATCCTTCCTTGTGCTTAGCTTTGATCTTTAGAGGATCCTTCCTTACTATTAGCTCTTTCCATATATAATTTTTTAGGTGGATTCTTAATGATAGTGGCATTGGTTAGTCATAGAAATATCAACTTTTGATTTCTCCTCTCCAACTCTACAAAGCTTTTTCAGTTGTTTAAAGTTGATAGTAGTACTTAGAAATTAAATTTAGAAGCCCTTAGTTTAGGTGGTGCCTCATGGAAATCCTTAACTTATTCAAATGTTAGACTTATCCTATAGGATTCTTTTTAATCTTGAAATAATCTAAATTTTTTCTAACCTACTCTATAACTTTAGAAGAACAATTGTTGGTTCATTCATTCAATTTCAAAGCAAGTTATTAGGAATCCAAAATTTAAAACTAATTTTAATCCAAGATTAAATCATAGGGTGCCATAGAGTATCTTATTGACTAGATTGACCTTTGTTTTACCCAAGTTGTATCCAAAACCTTAGAAATCTAGGTGAGGAGCTTTAAGACTTTTTCAACTACTATAAATCTATTTGTAATTGATTGAATCTAAGACTATAAGAAAATTGCAAGATCACTAAGTGGTCCTCTGGGCATCAATTAGATCATCTTTAAACATTGACCTAATTATTATTTCGAACCCAACACATGAATTTAGGACACTCTCTATTTACAATAGATTGTGGTGGACCTTACTTTGTCATACTATAAATTAACCATAGGCTAATCCAAGAAAGGTTAAAGTGACTCCTATCCAATCCCCATGTACCTTCTCAAGGCCAACCTTAGACCTCCCAAAGCCTTAGGATTGATCCTAGGAGACCTTGAACCTCTCTTGGATCCTACCATTGTTTGGTCAAACTATTTGACCATGGTCAATTAGGTTTTGACAACAATTAGCCAAAGCAAAAGAGATTGAACCAAATCAAATTAGATGGCCTTAGCATAGATTTTAAGTGATTTTACCCACTCTAGGACAACTCAGGATCATTTTTGATCCAAGGTCAAGCCACTTAGACCATTATACAACCTAATTTGACTTGGAACTTAAGTGACCTTGTTTTGGTTCACTTGAATCAAATATGTTCTAGTTCACTTGAACCTAATTTGATTTTACCCACTTCCCAACAAATTTTCTTTAAAATTGGTTAGTTGTTGTCTAAGATTCTAAGCCAACTATCTAAGAAAGCAATCTCATTTAAGTTAATCTAAGGGCCTAACCATGAGATTTAGGTGAACCTAATCTTGAACTTAATACGACGTGTTTCTTTCATTAATAGACATATACATGAATAATGCAAATGAAGCCACATATATCTGCTTTTTTAAAAAAAAAATTAATCATATACATTATTGAAAATTTATAAAACAAATGCTTAAAGTTACAAGACATTTTAAATTTTTTGTTAAGACAAATTTAATCTATGATGTTTTATTTTTATTTTAAATTAAATCCTCTAAGTTTAAACATTTATGTCTTAATATAAACCATATAATAATAACCTAATACAAGTTTTTTCGCTTAAATAGATCATTTAACTAAGGGATGCTTATGGGTTGCAGCTAGTCCAGTTGATAAGGTCTTTGGAAGTTGTTGCCAAGGTCTTGAGTTTTAATCTTGTCTACACCATAAATAAAATCCCACTTTACAAACTTCTGTGGGCAAAAAACTAAGGGATGCTTTTTTTAATAAAAAAAACTAAGGGATGCTTTATGCTTCTTATATAACAACTGAACAAGAAGTTCCCAAATTACAACACTAAATATAGAATCGAGTAATGCATTTTACATCATGGTTAAAACAATTTCGATTTTGGTAATAATCATGTCGATGTACTGCACTACTTGATTATAATTTTCTTTTCTGAAATTTTTTATTAAGTTATTGTTGGCGAAAGATGGAGCAGTATGCTTGAAGTAAGATCGATCTTTTGAACTTCGATTTATTCTGCAATTACTTTCTAAGCTGGAATTCTTAATGGGAACAGATCATGCCAATTTAAAATCCTCTAACACTTCGTTCAGTTTTTAATACTTATTTAAATTGTTTTTCCGTCTTTGAAACATTCATTGAATAATTATTTTGGAATATGTCACACTGGTTGAAGGGGATCGAATCTTATTTACTGTATTTCTTAGAAACCTTGTGCTTTATTGGCGCGTTTGAGAACATGTAGCTTTGATCAAATATCTACTATAACTTCAAACAGCCCACTGTTTGAAAGCTTTTGTTTTGTGTGTGGGGAAGATTACAAAGCTTTTATTTTCAGCAAAGTAAACTATCTTTTCCCTCCACTATGTAGACATAAATTATTCATTTTTATATTTGTATTAACACTTTGATGTTTGCAGTATTCCTTTTTTTTTCAATGGAAGGTTCAGTGATGACAAATGGTTGCATTTTAGTCATTTGAAAAGGGTGTTCATAAGGATCTATCAAGTGGAGCTTAGTTTCTTTTAACTTTTATTTCAACGGTTGTTAAATGCACACTAATCGGAATTCTTAAAGTATTGGTATATGGTTAATGAACAAGAGTGATTCTTCCACATAAAATATTACATTTGGGATTTGGTAATTAACCATGTAGATTTTTGTAATTGAAAATTTTTTATATTTGTAACATCTATTATTTGTTTGATTCATTCTGATCATTATTCAATGAACTACAATAAGATCACAATCAGGCCATATTAATTATAGCATGTTTGTGATGAAATCTCTAATTTCTTTTGTTTTCAACATCTTTTGTGTTTCTATTACCATAAATTTCAGTATTATTCTCATTTATATGTTAATTATGTGAAATCTCTTAAATATAATGAAGTCAAACTCATAAACATCAAAGTGTATTTTAATGTAATTGTTGCAATTTCTTTAAAAACTCCCACAACATGAAATAAAGCCTTTAATAGGATTTAATTTTATCTTCAATGGTGGCTTAAACTATCATAAAAATCATAGCAAGGGTTTCAAAGCTATCACAAAACAACTATTCTTGCTTTTCGCCATAATGACATTTCACAACGGCTCTAGAACTGCTGAGGAAAACAAATAGCAGTAATTTTTACCATTACAACATTGCATATTGTGGTGGTTTAAACTGCCTCTATTATCACAAAATATGTATGGCATGAACTGCCACAGATGAAACATAATTGTGTCATTTAAAAATGCAACAACTTGTCCAGAATTATGGTGGTAAAAAATTCACAAATAGTATATATTTTAAAAAATATATTTTAAAATTTTAGTACAAATCATTTTCTATCAAATGACATTGAATTTTACACAAAAATACATATAGTTTAAATAAGTATTTATTGATAATATATAGTATATAATTAAGAAAGATTTACATATATACCACACAATTTCCTGACCACTTACATATCTCATAAAAGTATTTTGACATCTCTATCTATTGTGATAAAATTATTTCTTCATAAGAAAATTAGCATAGAAGAATTTATTCAGCCAAACATATCAGAAAAAGAAAAAAAATCAAAGAAAAAATAGATGGGAAACTTATACACAAAAAATAAATGAACTCACAAACATTAAATATCATCCCAAGTCCCAACACAAGATTATCTACTACTGATACAAATGACGAGGTAATCTAATATTTAATAAATATATAATTGCATTAAGCAAATAATTAGATAATAGCTCAACACATATAACAAATACCAATATGAACATAAAACAAGAAACAACAAATGCTTAGATAAGATAGTCCCTCTATAACATCAGTCTTCATTAAATGGCTCGTTGCCTCCCTGTCAATATAAATTTAAATATTATTAATAACATTATAAAAATGGAAATTATTACAAAAACCTTTTAAATTAAGAAGTTAAATACCATGAGAGAACTGCTTGGAGGTGCATTATGTATCTAAAATTATTTCATAAACTGTCTTACCTCATTGCGCGAAGAATTGATAACTCCTATTTTGGACTTTATTGACTGCATCTTCTCTTTTGATCTAGTAAACGAGCAATCGTTTACGCTTTCCCTCACGTGGTGGTAGTTCTATGAGGAAAGTATTTAGTTGGGGTGACTCCAAACCCTTGTGTTCATATTTTTTTCAAGATGTCCAAGGCCTATTACTATCATGAGTACCTTTTCATTCATCTCAACATTGTCATCCTTAGGTGTCAACCCTTCTTGTAGTTGAACTTTAAAAGCTTGCTCCTATTTAAAAAAAAAAATTAAAATAGTTAGTTTTGGCTTAAGTGATTGCATTTATCAAAATTACTAATTAAACTTAATAATACTCATCTAAGTCTAGCATTCTCAGAAGACCAAGAGCAATCTTTGTGCATTCTATTAACTCTCTAGAGTTGAAATCTATCTTGAATAGCTTGCACAAGTATAATTAATAAAAGTTAGTAACTATTAATAATAAGTAATATAATGAAATCTCATACTATCTTCTTTTTTGTACGAATAGAGCTCACTCAACTCACCATTGGCTACTCTCTCCTATAGAAATATATGTTAATTATTTTGAATTAAACAAGCTTAAGCATAAGCACTGCAATGACCTAATCTTCTAGTTGTGACCACAGTGTCACCATTTGACACTATTGTGCCGCATTAACCCAACAAAAAAAAAAAAAAAAAAAAAAACTCCTTAAGGGATAGATTTCATAATCTCCTCAATTGGTTGACTATCTAGTACAATGCTTTCAAGGGTCTTGTGATTCTTCTATTTAACTCCAAGTGATTAAAGAATTCATTGTTGAATTTGTCCAAGAATTTCAAATTTTGATAGAAAATAGAGTGAATAAAGCAATATTCAGAAACTAAAATTTAAATTAGAAGTTCATGAAGTATAGAAATTACTCTAGCTTCAACTAACTTCCTCTTTTTAAATGGCTCCATATTAGGGTATCGATGCTACTATTGGGTCTCTTGCGATAACACCCAAATAAGATCTTAGTAGTATGAATTATGGGATATTGAAAGGTATACCATTTTCATTAACCTCAATGCCCGCTGGCAAATTATGAATATCTACATATTTTGTGTAGCCTCTACCCTTTGTAAGAGCTCCCTAAACATTTAAACAAATTTATATTAGATTTTCATGCATGACAATTAATTTTGCAAAATTTTTAAAAAGAGTCAATTATAATAATAAAGCAAACGATATATCAATTCTTAAAAAAAACTGTCTATAACAAATTAATTCTATTCTAGCTTTCTCAATGTTTATATATCAAAATATCTGGTAGTATACAAGCAAATTTTTTCTGCATAAATGCATTTGATAAAATGTTTTCATGGTTTGATGAGAGGTAGAATTTTCATGCAAAAACCTCTATCGTAGAAGTGAGTGGTTTCTTTGCTTCATCTTGAAAATCAAATTGACCAAAATTTTCAGTAATTATTTAATAATAAACAAGTTTGTTTATATTATTCCTGGTTGTTTTGTACGGCTTTGTTGGTATCAGAGCCATGAAGGGGTTTGATGAATAGATTAAATGATTTATTGTGCTGAAATTCTATCAAAATTAGATTAGAGTATCTCAAATTCTTATAAATCCTTGATTGGATATAATGTCATCATAATAAATCCTTTTGCAATTTATAATCAAAATATTTTCACAATCTTTTAGTATAATCCTTACTTCGTCTCATATGGTAGTAATTCCCTAGTGTTTGGGTTGTAAGTCCTATTTATGTAGACTATTTCGAATTTGCTGAAAATTATGAATCTATTTTATTATAACTCAAAATTATTTGATTTATTTATTAAACTTCTTTAACTGTTGAATTATTTCCCTACTCTTCTTGTTGTTTCCTCTTCTGACTTGAATTCGAATCTTATGATTAGAAATTCAATAAATAATAGCTTAATTAAAAACATAGAATTAACAGAGTTTCCTATAAATGAAGAAGGCCTAAATAAATGGTCTTTACCCAAAGTCGATAAATCCCTAATTTATCGAATTGGTACCTTTGATTTCAAAAGAAAAACCTCTGTTAAGACGGTAGAGCAATTAATCATAATAGATCAAATAGATAAAACTATTTATTTATTAACACAAGAAAATTTGCATAGATATATGCAAGACTATAAGCATATTCATATTGGGATGATTCAAATAGCATTCAAACCTTTAACTTTAAAAGGATTAAGTGCTTCCATCCTTATTTGTCTAAGAGATATTCGATGCCTTAACTGGGATCAATCTCTCATGGGTGTTATCAAAACTAGTCATGTCATTACCGGTTTTAATACTTTTCCTAATTTAAGTTTATCTTTAAGCGATATAAATCTTTTGAAGCTATCAAGTTGCGCTTACAACTTCATGGATATGATTTTTCCCGTGATTCAAACTATTGCACTAATTTTTAGATTACACTTTAGGGTTCTTAATACTCTAAATCCTAATGTTAAAAAGGTTGTTCAGCCACTCGACCGAACAACCTTAATTGAGACAAATCTGTTAGCTTCTAATATTACAATTAATAGAGTTATTAAATGGAATGAAGTGGTATTTTCTGAATCATGAACAACATTATCTGTGATCACGCCTAGACCCTCCATTAACCAAAACATCAATATGATTATACAAACACCTGATGTCGATGTAGAGGTTAGATTTAATCTTTGAAGATCTATAACTCTTCTTAGAGTTTCTTTTCCTTCAAAAACTTCGATAAGATTGAGATCTACAGGTTCTCCTACACATATAGAAGAATCACCAATTGAAATAGTTCAATTAAATCATAATAATCTTCAACATCTAGTTAGAGAAAATAAATCTCTCACTCCCTCTGAAATGAATATTAGTATTAATGAATTATCAAATATGATCTAAGTCTAGAGAGACTATTTTAAGAGACTATAGAAAATCTAAATATGATAATTTTTAAAAATGGTACAGAAATATCATCTTGGAAACTCAAAGAATTGAAATATCTGATGTATATTTCGAGGAGATGATAAAAAGAAACAAGAATAAAAGGCAACAATTCTTTTTGTAGCTTGGTTCCTTCAAAATTATACTCAATCTGTGTAGTTAGTAATTTTAAGTAACATAAAATGGCCAAATGAGTAAGGGAAAGTTGTGGAGACCCTATATCCTCCACCTATGGCCCGAATGGTTGATGATAAACATATTGATATTATAGCTTTTAGAAAGATTAACACTAATCCTCAAGCTTTTAGAAAGATTAACACTTATGATGGTAATTCTCTTTGTGAATGGAATATTGATGGACTTGCTGAGCATCAACTCTATCAAATTCTTCACCGTATGCTAATGTTTGCATCCGCCTTTGAAGCCAAACATCAATGTACTACTTTGCCGGTATCAGAGCATCTTGGAATTTAAAAATATATTTGACAACAGAAAATATTTTTTTTAATGATTAAATATTTAGTCTGAGTTAGATTCCATCGACCCGAAGTGAAGCGGACTAATTCTACTTTAAAATTTCATCATTTTTTTAATATACCACCATAACCTAAACTGATGCATCGATTTCAATGGTTTTGATGTTGTCAAGATCTGAAAGGTTAAGGCAAGGAAGATCAACCTAGCTAAACAGTGAAAGGAGTGCTTTGTAGATCCATTTCTACAAAAGTGAAAGATGGGGATTAGTAAATAGCAAATATTATTACACCCCATACTTTCAAGATGCAGAGGTACTACAAAACAAATAATTGTGTAATAAAGATATACTCTATGGAATGATTCATTCTACATAGAGCCTCATATTAAATTTATTACACACTTAAATTATCATTTCATTGTTTTGAATTTTCAAAAAAAATTTTTATTGCTACTATAGCATATATATGACTAGCCAAAGATGAAAAGAGAATCATATCCCCAGTGGAGTTGCCAAAAATCTGTGGGCTCTAAAAATTCTCCACCGACCTCTCAACAATTATTGAATTGAAGAATTTGAAGAGAGTGTGGTTTGAATGTGTCGGTGTAATTTTCAAAGGGCAGATGGAATAGTAGATAAGACACTACCGAGAGATTTTGCCTTCATTTTGTGAGGACATTAGATCGGTTCCGGTTTCCCTAGCCCAGTTAACTACCCTTCCCAATAAGTGAGAGAACTTTTGATTGTAGTGGTTAGATGCAATGCAGTGTATATTAGTAGCATATGGATTTTGAGATTTGAGATTATGAAATTCATCATTTCAGGTTAAACTAAATGGTTAGGGGAATGATGACGTACCCGATCTAGATCCCATGGTTCCTTCATTATCCCATGGTCCCTACTTAGTCGAGAGGAGATAGTAAACGGGATCCTTATCGCTACATGGGTTACGTCGTTCAAGAAATTCTTATAGACCTGGGTAGTTTTTATCTAAGGAGACAGTCTTAAGTCTACATTAGCTGACAGAGGGTTGTTTACCATATCAAATATACCCTATGATTCACAACTCAGAAGGCAGAGCCATTGGGGAGCATATGAGTTATGGTCGTGATCATAATATAATGGAGCCTAATTGGGCAAACCACTTGATCAGAGGACTCTAGTCATAACTACCTCATCTATGAAGCCTATTGGCCAAGCCATGCAGTCAGAGGACATGGGTCACATCCTTACTTGGAAGAGATTGATTGAGAGTGAACATAGTAGAATACTTGATTTGTCATTGGCTCCTTCGTGGGCTATAGATTTCTTAATTTGTAACCCCCGATAAAAAGTTACGGAAGGTGGATAGATTAAGTTTTGATTTAAGATTTTAATGGTAGAATTTCATTTAAGTAGTTTCAGATCGATATTTAATTTGATTAGAAAAATTGATTAATTGGAATATATTTAAGAGCTTTAGATCCTGTCAACTCTGTTTAGCTACTAATAGAGGATTAGATCTACTGTCACCTGACAGAATCAATTTTTTAGATATTTTACTGATTTGAAACTCTTATTGTACATTTTTAGGTTTTGTTAACCTGGACCTAGTCCTAAGATTAAATCGGGAAGCAACCCGCGTAGCATCCCCAGACACTTGACTTTAAGCATTCAACATAGTGTCAGGGCACATGCGGGTGTATACTAATTTTAGGTAATTTTGTGTTTGAATTATGAGATTGAATTTGTATTTTCATTTCTTTTTATTTCAATTTAGCCTGCACAACCTTTTCAAACATTAAAATTTTATATTTTAAATCTCCATATCCGAGCACATGCAGGTGTTTATAGCTTAACTAATTTCATTTAATTAATGAAATCATTGATTTTAAAAATCATAATTAGAATAAAATTCTTTAATTTGATCAAAGGAATCCCTATAATTTTTATAGATTTTGATTTAGTATCGCCTTCTGTCTGCTTGTACAAAGAGTTGCAGATTCGGTGGAGAAAAAGGCATTTCGATTTAGATTGTAGTTTAAAACATACTTGCACTTAGTTTACTTGTTGAGTTTTTGTAATTCTCCTAATTTGATTATGTTCAATCTGCATCACTTTTGATAAGTTATGTCGACTTGTTTTGCCTCGACTTATGTGTTTATTAGCATAATGATCAACTCCATGTTCGCATAAGAGTTATTGAACCCAATTTGGATTCATCCCTAGACTTTAAGTTTATTGTAAGTTTGTTATGAGTTTAGGATTAGTCCCCCCGCCACCCAAATTTTAATTAAAGCTTATTTAATTTTGAGAAATTTGCAAGAAAAGAGAACTCACTTTATCGCTTTAATTTAAGTTATAGAGAATTTCAATTAAAGTTTTTGAGTTTAATATTAGCCTCCCCAAAGTTTGTGAGTTTAATATTAGCCTCCCCCAAATTTCACTTAGATTTTAAATGAATGTCCTATTCTTTCCAAAATTTTCTTTAAAGGCTCCCCCCTTTTTTGTTTGACTCTTTTAGTTTAAAATTAGCTGCAGGTTTCCTTACTTAACGTTCTTAAGTCAGTTCATTTCACTCTCCCTTTTTTTCTAAGTCAAAAGATTTGATGCAATTTTGGCGACCTCTGTCATCCCGTGTGGGGCTACTGAGTGTTTTGGCTTTTCTCACGACCTCTTGAGCTGAGTGATGTCTTGTGACACCACAGCTAGTTTTTCATCTCGTCGCTCCCTCTTGAGCACAATGAGGTCTTCAAACCTACAAAGAAACACAAGCATGCATATATATTCACATTCACATATCCCACATGTTCTGATGCATTTTCGACGTGCTGCAATGCTCGGCAAAGGAACGGGGTTAGGTATGCAATTGGGAATGTAAGGTAAAGAGTGCGACGATATTCTTCCCCCAATTGCGGTGAAGCAAAAACTGGGAGGCTAAAACGAGGAGTGCGATGCCAGAAATCGAAAGAAGAATTCACCTCTTGACGATGTTCTTCCCCCGATTGTGGCGAAGTAAAAATTGGAAGTGTTACAGGGTGTGCGACACCAAAAATCGAAAGAAGAATTCACCTCTTGACGATGTTCTTCTCTCATTTGCGGAGAAGAAAAAATTGGAAGGGTTAAGGGCTGCAGGTTGGAGGTTACGGGCTGCGGGAAGGAGGTTAAAGGTGGTTTTTATCTTTGAGCCATGGGAAGGCTGGTCGGTTTGTGCTGCTGAAGAAGCGAGGGTCAATTTTGTGCTTATGGGCCATGGGAAGGCTCGAGTCGATTTTGTGCTATGGTATGGGAAGGTCTTGGTCGTTCGAGTCATGGGAAGCCTTGATTCTGGATAGAACGGAGAAACATGTCAACGCTGGATGCAGTTCTTGTGGCAAAAATGGGTGGAATCACGGATCGATTCGCGGGACAACCGAAAGCAATTGAGAACCGGGGTGATGGGATTACCGTGTCGAGCGAAAGAGAGAAATCTAAATTACCTGTGCAGGATGAGTTTCAAATGTCCTTGAAACGTGGGCTTGCGTGAGAAGCAGAACCACTCCTTTTTTTTCTTTTTATTTTGTTTTTTTGCAGTTGATCAGAAAACTGAAAATAGGGGGGAACGGTTGAACATAGTGGAGGGTAATTTAGGGATTTTAAATATATTTCAAATTTATTCACTGATTTTAATGTGAATTTTAAGTCGATAAATGTACATAGTCAATATATATATATATATATATATCAATATAAGGTAATTCTAATATTTTGAACACAGTGGCATAGTCCATTTTGCAATCGGAGGTCATTTGGTTCAAGTCGGCGTCAAATATAGTCCATTTCAACTCAAAATGCATGTCGTCGCTTTCGATCGCTTGATATTCATATAGACTTGTCCGAATTAAGTGAGAATAGTCTTACTTGATAGATTTTGATGTTTTAAAGCCAATGACATGATCAATTTTGCGAACGGAGGTCAATTGATCCTGGTCGGTGCCTCCTGACCTCGATATACATGCAGGCGCATTGATAACTCAAGTGCTTTCCCGGTTGATCACCAAGTTGTGTAATATTTATATTCTGACCAATTTTGATGTTCTGAACAAGATGACAAAGTCTGTTCATCAATCGGAGGTCATTTGAGTTGATTTTGGTGACATCTTGTGCATTTTAGCCTCGATTTGTGCACTATCACTTCAAATCATTCGATATTTGCACAGACTCATCTGAATTGAGCGCAAAGAGTCTCATTTGATAGATTTTTATATTTTAAAGCTAATGGAATGATTAATTTTATGAACAGAGGTTGTTCGGATATCATCACAGCTTCTCGACCCTGATATGTATGTCAACACATTAATTGCTCGAGCGCTTAATCGATTGATCATTAGATTTTACAATATTTACATTTTAATTGATTTCAATGTTTTGAATGCAATGGCCAAGTCTGTTCATCGATCAGAAGTCATTTTGACTATTTTTGGTGACATCCAATGCATTTTGAGCCCCGATTTGCACATTGTTGCTTTCGAAGTCCGTCGAATTAGACTTGTGGGCTTGACTTGACTTATGACACTTATATGGAGGTCAACAAATGCCCCCTAACATATGTGATTCGTGCATGGAGCCAGTCACATCTGTTGAAAACTAATTTACCCTTTGGGTTGGCCATAGAACTTGGATCATTTCAGCTTTGATTGCAATAGCTTACGGAGCTTTGATAGGATTTGTCATTAGTATGCTGCCTTATTTAGGATATGCTAAATGACGGGGATTGACCTATTTGTCAGAATCGACTTATCGGATAAGTAAGAGTTCTTGCACCATCTGCTATCCACTTCAATGATTTTGCTGAAGATCTCTTTCTTTTATGTCATTGTACATTTGAGCCTCCTCTGATCCTAGCTCCATGCTTGGTTGGGTTTGATGGAGTAATTGATCTGTTTGTTTTGATGAAGGACTCTGCTAGGGAATCAGTTTATCCATGCTTGATTTAAAATTCCTTTTTCCCTAGCTTTGAGCTTGACGGACTTGATGAAAGACTGGCCTGATTTGTCCTTATTGACTTGTCAGGAAGTGTATGCACTCCATGAACCCTGTGCTTACTGCTTTGGCGGATTCATTGAAGGTTACATACAGATGACCCAGTCTTCGAGCTTATATAGGGTCAATGTTGAGTTATTAGTCTAGCAACGTGTGCTTTAACAGACTGAATAACCACAAAATTCCTTTAGTCCAGCCATCGGCTTTGTTTGAACTATGGAATTGCTTCCTCGGTCCTGTGCTTTTTGCCTTGATGAACTCCATGAGGAGATTGGCTTTGATCTGTGCTTTGAGTTTGATCAGTTCACTTGCAAATAAATTGAGATATCACACTGCGAGTAATATATAGATTGATTTGAGGTAGCCCTGAATTGAGTGTTTCCTCAGATTGCCTTGATCTATCGATCAAGTAGAGAGATCTCTTGGATCCTGGTTGCTTGTAATCACTAAGCTGGATCTGATTTAAGATTGAGCATCATCATTAGGCCACGGCGGGGTTCTTTCATGCCTTTTCTCGTAGCTTATTGAGCGAGGAGAGCGTCAACAACTTGGCCATTTATGGGCTTGTTGAGTCTGACTTTTATAACCCATCTGTGTCCTAGACTTCAGGATGTAGAGGTTGTTGTTTCTCCAACTTAATTGATTGAAGCTTCCAAAATCGAGAGTTCTTCTGACTTGATCTCCAAAATTTGACAAATCTAGGAGACAAGTTTCTTGACATTTAGGGTTATCTTTTCATGTACAGAAATAGATTATGTTTGTTCCTGCAAGACTCTGCAACTTAGCAGTAATAATTATGGATATATCCAGGGATTTTAGTGTAAAGCTCGATGTTAACATGAATAAGAATATATTTGAGGATCTCATCTTGTAGCATGACATCAACTCAAATAAACTTAACATAAACTAAAAAATACCCCCTGTCTTGTAGGAGAAATTCTAAAGCACATTTAGCAGAATTTTCAAGATGAAAATATATAAATACGTCAATATTTGAATTGATATAGTCTAAAGGAGATTTTAATTGATGATATTGATTTCATTTGTATATAAAAATCTAAAAATGCTCCTTGTGTAACAGGGGAATTTTCACAAAAAAGTTTTTCATCTGGAGTATGTTTATTTAGGGATCTCGGCATGAAGCACGATGTCAACCTAAATAGATATATTAAAAAAATGCCCCCTGTCTTACTGGGGGATTTCTATTGTACTGCCATAATATAGTTGTCAAGTATAATATTTTTTTAAGTATTGACCATTAATTGGTGGCATTAGTCTTTTACCCTTTAAGTTGATGAGTTGGTATGCCCCCTCCTTGATACACTTTTTCAATGATAAAAGAGCATTTCTAGTTAGGCTCAAATTTGTGACAAAATTTTTGATAAGGAATAATTGGTCTTCTCAGCACCAAGACCAATTCCCCTTTTTGGAATGTTCGAGGTCACACCGTATGGTCAAAATCCCTAGACATCTTTTCTCGATAGACTTATAGATTTTGATGAGCTTCCAATTTAACTTCATCAAGTGTTCCTCCATTCTCGGCATTTTGATCGATTAGATTATCGGATGGCTACCAAGTGAAGGCAACTCAACTTCGAGCGTAAGAAGCTTGATTCAAATACCAATGAATAGGGAGTGGCTTTAGTCGGCATCTTGTAGGTAGTTCGATACACCCATAGTGCCTATACTAGCTTGGTATGTCATTCTCTCTTATTTTTAGTGAAGATCTTCTTGAGAAATTTGACCAATGTCTTGTTGAAAGCCTCTGCCAAACCATTTGCTCTTGGATTATATATTGAAGAGTATCGCCAATCAATTTTGTGTCGATTGATGAATTTATAAATCTTTGCACTTTTAAAAGCTATGTCATTATTATAAATTATTCGGTGTGGCACTCCAAATCTATATACTACCTTATGCGTGAAGAAGTTGATCACTCGATCGACATTAACATCTTTAAATAGGGTAACTTCAGCCCACTTAGAGAAATAGTCAATCGCTGCTAAGATGAAGCGTTGTCCAGCTGACGACGGTGGATCAATTGGTCCAATTACATCTGTGCCCAAACATTCGAACGGCTAGGATGCTATTGTTGGGTGTAATAGATTTGGATGTTGATGGATGATATTCCCGTGTAGTTGACACTCATGACACTTCTTAGCATGATTAATACAGTCTCTCACCATAGATGATCAATAATAGCCTATCCTTTTGATCTTTACTTCCATCTTGGGACCTGACTGATGTGCACCACAAAGCCCTTCATGAACTTCGACCATCACTTTGCTAGCTTTATCTACACCTAGGCATCGTAGCCACATTTATTCAACGGATCTACGATATAAAGTATTTTTGATGAAAGCATAGTGTAGCATTCTCTTTTTGATTTGAGCTGTCAGTGATTTATTACTTAGCAATTTGGCTTCTTTAAAGTAGTTGATGAAGGCTTGCCTTCAATTACGTGACTCTTCTACAACAAAGGCTTCACACTGGTTTTCTATGGCAATGGCATTCTTAGCTCTTCTTGGTACAACTTCTTGTTAATTTTGGGGAGTATGAGGAGCAACCTGAGTCACATCCTACTGGGTCAGATTTGGTAACCCCTCTGCCTACGGGGATTGATACTTTACTGGCTCTAGAACTCGTAGAGTAAATATGCCGATCATGACATAATCACCATTCATACTTGCCATTTCCTTAGCTAATTTTTCCAAGCAATTGACTTTACTATTCTCGTATCGAGAGATCGAGTTGGTGTGATATTTGGTATCTACTTCATAAGCTCGAGAACTCGCTTGAGCTTGTTGATTCTATAGATGTCAAGTACTTGATTTATAATAAGCTGAGAATCACTAAAAATGTGCAGGTTTTAAATTCCTAGGAAAATTGCTTCTTCTAGACCTGCCATTAATGCTTCATATTCAGCTTTATTATTAGTTCTTGGCTCAATCAATCCATCTGATCGTCTCATTATCCCTCCTTCTAGTGTTATTAAGACAATGTCGATTCCTGCTCTTGCTCTTGGGAAATTTACAGATTGGACTTGTTTGATCGATAAGGCTCCACCAAAATGCATTTCCCAAATTTGTGATTTTTCTCTTTCATGAATGAGCATAATTTGCTCATCAAGCAAATCGTCATTAAGAGAAGAGTCCACCTGGATGGGATGTGCAGCAAGAAAATCTGTTAAGACTTGTCCCTTCATTATTTTCTATGGAACGTATGTGATATCAATTTGCAAAAGCAATACTGCCCATCTTGCCAAGCGATCTGTCAACACTAGTCTTGTCATCAAGTACTTCAGCGAATCGATCCTCGAGATGAGTGTAATCTTGTGAGATAACATATACTGATGAAGCTATTGGACTGCAAAGATCAATACTAAACAGTGCTTCTCTATCAGAGAGTATCTCATTTCTTCTCCAATCAGCCTCCGACTGATATAATAAAAAGCATTCTCTTTACTTTCTTCATTGTGTTGTGCCAATAATGCTCCAAGGGACTCTTCTAATGCAACTGTGTATAGAATGAGGGGCTTCCCAGAAGTGGGCGCTACAAGGATTGGTGGATTTAACATTTAGCTTTTAATTCTATTGAAGGATTCTTGGCACTCCTTGTCCCACTTGAATGGAGCATCCTTCTTCATTAACCTTTCAAATGGTTGACAATGTCCTGATAGGTTTGATATAAATTGATGAATGAATGTGAGATGTCCTTATAAAGAATGGAGCTGACATAAACTCTTCAGTGGAGGCATCTCCATGATTGCCTTCATTTTAGCACGATCTATATCAACACCTCTGTGACGTACAATATACCCGAGAAATTTTCTAGAGGATACCCCGAATGCACATTTTAGAGGATTCATCTTGAGATCATATTTTTTGATTCTCTCCAGTACAATTTTCAAGTCTTTGAAGTGGTTTTCACGATTCAAGCTTTTTACTACCGGATCGTCAACATAACATTCTACCTTTTGATGGATCAACTCATTAAAAATATGCGTCATGGCTCTTTGGTATGTAGCTCCAGCATTTTTCAAGCCAAATGGCATGACCGCGTAGCAATACATGCCAATAGGTGTTCTGAATGGTATTTATTTTTCATCTTCAGGTGCCATTTTGATTTGGTTGTATCTCGACGATCCGTCCATGATTGAGAACATGTCATAGTTGGAGGTGTTGTCCACTAGTAGTTTTGATATTGGAAGTGAAAAGTCATATTATGGGCATGCCTTATTTAAGTACTAAAAGTCAATGGAGAGACAAATTTGGTCATTCTTCTTCCTAACTGGGATAATATTGGCTATCCAATCTGCATACATCTCCTCTCGGATGATGTCTACTTTGATCAACTTTTAGTTTCTGCAATTATCTGTTCTTCAATCTCCAATCTCATTCACCTAGGAGCTTGTTTAACATGCATCACATCTGGTTTAATAGCTAGTTTATGAACTGCTATATCAGGATAAGCGACATTTGAATATGTCGAGCAATCCAATTCAAATTGGCATTTTTAGCTCTTTAACTTTCTCATCAGGCAGAAGGGCACTGACAAAAGTTGGACGGGGATCATCCTCAGCTTCTAGGTTGACTTCTTTAAGTTCATCCATAGTAGCTATTTGTCCAGCATCTTTGAGTTCTTCAGGTACAGGCTTGGCTTATACCTCTTCATCATTTTTAAGAAAAATTTTATGGGAATCATCTTCTTCATCATTAAGACACTCGATATCAGCTTCTATTATATTATAACATGCTCTATCTTGATGAGATTTGCCTGAGGGTTTCTTTGGCTTCACATCTTGTTAAAGATTTGAGTCTTATTTTTAGTAATTCTAATATGAATTCCAACCTTATGCATCATTCTTCATAATTTTTGTGGATACTATATTGGTATTCTTGTTGGTACTATCTCATCAGAATTTTCATGTTGAGCAAGCTGCACAAAATTTTGAGGCTGAGACTCTTCAGATTTGTAAACTAGAGTTCCTACTTCGCCACCCTTACTCAATAATGACACATAGAATGTTATCAATTCTTCAATATTATGAACCTCCATTGGAATGATTTCTTTGAAGCACTATTGAGCAATGGGTATAATTTTGAGTGAGTCATCTAACTCTATCAAGTGAGCTATCCTCCTTGATGCAGCCATCTGAACTCTATTTTTATAAGTAGATTCAAAATCATTGACTGAATCAGAATCACTTATTTCATACTCTATCTTTCTTGAGAGCTTATAAGTTCCCTTAGGATTGATAGGAATATCTTCTTCTTCTTCTTCTGTGTCACTTCCCAAATGAGGAACTGATTTTCTTGATTTAGGTGCAGAATCAACTGCTTTAGGGAGAGTCAGCATTATCTTCTTTCTTTCACTTTGTGAAATTACTTTTTAGTTCTTGAAGTGGATGCTATCGCTTCAAGAGGCTCTGTTAGCTTAGGCTCTTTGAGAATGAAGTACTTTGCATCTTCACAAACCTTTGCTTCATTGATGGAGAATGGTTGTAGGTTACTGAGAATTCTAAATTCTTCTCCATCTGTTAGATACTTCATGCACTGATGCATAGTTGATGGGACCATGCCATACTCATGTAGCCATGGCCAACCCAAGAGAGCTCGAAATGATATATCAGCATTGATTACATGAAATTTGGCTTCTATATATAAATCCCTGAACTTGAGTGGGAGAATAAAAGAACCCAGAGTTTTCTGCCCTTTTTCATTAAAACCATGAACCATCAACTTGCCTCTCCCAAGATGTTGGATATCAAGTGATAATACTCCTAATACCTTTAGACTCATAAGATTGATAGAAGAACTTGGATTAATCAATATTTGGTTGATCGAGATGTCATCACCCTCTACAATAACATAAAGAGGATGATTGTGATCCACTATTCCCAACATAAGATCCTCTTCAGAAAATGTGATTACTGGGAGATCTTGAGTTTGCAATGCTTTAGTCATGCATTTTTTAGCAAAATAAGCTTCATAAGTTTTCAGATCTTTGAGAGCCTGTATTAAAGTTTCTCGAAGATTTTTTGACATAAAGAGAGCCTCCTACACACTTAATTGTGCAGGGATCTTTCTCAGATGTGATAGAAAATTATAATCTATCTTCTCGCTTGATTTAGGCTTTATCCTAGGATTTTTGGGAATAATATCCTCGATGAATCAATTTGTTTACCTTTGTCTTTATTTGGATTTGCCTTCTTTGATGAATGTGGAAGACTTTACCACTTCTCAACTGAACTTGGATCAACTTATCTTGCTCAGATTCTTCTGAAGATGTAGTTTCTTCGATTTCCTTCGTATTCTTGAAGATTGGACAAAAGGGCTAGACTCATTTTTTAACGACATACATTTTATATGTGATGATATCGATGAGTATGACTATTCTCCATCAGAAAAATATAGATCTTCATCTGAACTATTATCATCTTGTTGAGTCATGAAACAGAATTCAGACATTAGCTCCTTTAGCTCTTCTTGCTTTCTTGACAAGAAATTTGACGGGTTGGTCGAGTTTGTCGTACCCTTGTATTCAAAATAACGATGGTGAAGAACATCACATCATCCGTAGATGATTTGGCATGTCTCTACTGGACAAGATTCACCATTATCTTCTTCATCGATTCAACAATGAAGTTTAGGCATGAAATCACAAGCCTAAATGGTTGTCTTAGGTGATACTCTTCTAAATTGTTAATGATCTTTTGAGTTGTAGTTCTCTTCTTGATCTTATTTTTCTTAGCTAACTTGTTTGATTTATGCCTATTTAGTGGCGCTTCTCATGTGGTAGCCTTATCATATCACTAAAAGCCCAAATACTTGATTTAGGTATCTCTCTTAAGTCCAATATAGGTTCAAGTGGTGATTTCCACTTAACACTAGGGATGTCTTTTAACTGCTTCAGCATCTTCATGAGACTACTGTTTATCATTCTTCATCGAACTGATTTCTCCTTTTGTTTATCTTTGCTGGATGATACGGAAGAGGGCGTAATCATCCTTGTAGACTCTCTTTTTTTGGGTTGACTAGAAAGTCGATGGTATAAATTCACCTCATCGATACTTCCTTTCTAGCCAATCTTTGAAGACAATCTTTGATAGTGATTGATCATCCAATAGGGACGATAATTTGGATTAGTGACTTGATCTTCTTCAAGCCTTTTGATTTCGATAACTTGGACTTTGGCTTGCGAAATAATTTAGCCACACTGTCCCTTCTAAAGGAATATTCTTTGTTCATCTTTTCTTTAAGAGATGTCTGCATTCGCTCGGCATCTCTTGTCAATTGGACGCTCTCCACCACTTGGAAAAGTTGGAGGTTTGTCATTGCCTCCTAATACCAATTTTGGTGTGGATTAATAAACAGGCTTTTTACCCTTATCATCATTATACATCGGCTGCTTTCCTTTGTCCATGTTGTATATCACCTGCTTTTCATCATTTGAGCTATAAGAAGCGGCATTAATTTCATTTCTTCTTGAGTCTGAAGGTTTGTTTCTCTTTGTTTTATCTGCATAGACTTCAGACTTAGGACGATTCAACTTTTTGAATTTAGCCACCCTATCGAGCAAGTCTTGGAATGTTGCAATTGACACCATGCATAGAAATGGTGTCATTTTATCATCCATATTGCCTATTAGCAATTAGATCGCATGTTCTTCTTCCAATTGTTGCTCGCACTTCATACTTAGTTGCTTATGACTTATGTCATCTAACTCATCTTTCCTTCTTTTTAACAAGGCAAGGTCAATTGTGATTTTCTTGTTACTTGGCAACCTCTTCACAATATAGTCTCTAATTCAGAAATTTTAATTGAATCATTTGACAATTACATACCATTCGAAAGTGGTAGGTCCTCTTGATTTGAAAAAAAAGCGGTCATTCCCTCTATGTTACCACAAGTAGCCTTAAATTGGGCTAGATGTTGCTTTGGATTACCAAGCGTGAAAGTATTAAATTTTTGAGTAACCTTTGGGTATAATAATTCAACATATTGGTAGGTGGCGACCTTACTCATTAGCTTTTGACTGCTTTTGAGGCTATATTTATCTTATCTTTCATTGATTATCATTTCTAACTCAAATTACTATTCCGGATGTCTTAGCCTTTTGAATTATCGATTGGAGAGGTAGGGTTAACTTCATTCACTTCATGCATATGTCATGCAGAGCTTGAGGTACCATAGTGGTGATAATACAAAGTTGTATATTAGTTGCACTTAATTAGCGTAGACAGTGCACTTGATGTGATATTCTTCTGTAATATCTCTATCATGATATTTATTTGTACCATCATATCATTCATTTTGGTACCCATCTATGCAATCTCTTTATCTCTGATCTCCATTTGACGCTGCATTTCTCTTTTCTCTCTAGCTAGTGCCATGGCATCAATTAGTACAGGCAGTTCTTCTTCTTCTTCTTCTATTTCTTGTTGTTGTTCTGATCCTTGCTTATTTTCAGGGGAAGAACTTAACTGCCCTTCTTCTTGTGCATTTGTAGATTGTTGTTGTTTGGGTTTGTCACGCGATTATAAAAGCGTGTACTAGGTGATCATTTCTGGTTCAACCATATGAGCACACCCATCTCTTTCTCATTCTGGTTTTCCTCTTCATCTTCAGCAAAGATCAAAGATCCATTCTCTATTTTCTTATGTGAAGACTCTTCTTCATAAGCTTCAAATTCAGGTTCAGATTCGTGGATTTGTGTTGCTGCTGATGGTGCTGGGTGGGGAGTTCATCTATATCTCTCACCATATAGACAACTTCCACTTCCATAGAATCTTCTTCATTATTTTCTTCTTGCACACGAATTTTTGATCGACATTTTTAGTAGATCTCTGGTTCAATGTGCGGAGAAAATACTTCTTCTATTAAAGGACCACGATCAACATTAACCTTCTCTTGTAGGAGTGAAATTGATCGATGATGGGATCCCCTAGAGGATTCTCCAGGGTGTCGACCATCATATCTTTCATCAGTGATATCCTTTCTTTTAGGTATCCACTTCTAATGAGTTGATTTTAAGGTAAATTTTTGAGTATATGTATCATATATCAAACCACTTCTATTACTCAAAATTTCATTATGGGGCTTTGGCCTCCATATTTGCTTACCCTTTCACTGGGACCTTTTAGCAGCCGATTCTTGGACACGAGGTCCAAGTGTCACGCTCCGATGCTCACCATGTAGCATCTAGGCTTGGCGTTATTAGAAAGAGATGTAATTTTTTTGGTGGAGCTTTTGTATATTCCATCACCACAGGCCTCTGAAATCTTCTTTCATTAAGCCTTTGTTCTTAGCTAATTTGAGAACTTTAGATATCTTAGTAAATAGTGTTTCAGGCTGTCTCCTCTGTGGTGGTGGAGCTTGGCAGGTGGTTGGTTCTTCCATAAAGACTACTTTATTTAGTCATTAGAGCTATTCCTCTTTACCCACTTTAGATTGTCAAAGTTATTGTGGGTAGGAATACTCGCTTCTAGCGGCAATATTGCTTGTTCACTAGGTCGTTCAAAGGGGATCTGCTGAGCCATCAGCTTAATGTTTCTCCTTCTTCTCTATCTTTTGGTTAATTTGCTCCCTGATGAGGAAGCTTCATGATCATGCTTTATGGGTACAAAGGTTCGGTTGTGACATACGAGGAATTAAAGACGTTTGTCCCATGATTCTTTTCATCACGGGAGCTTCAGATTGACCTAGCCTTTTGAAAACTGAAGTTCTCTGTTGGGAGAACTCCTTGATAGTGGTTGGTTGTTGAACTGGTTGGCACATGGCGGTAGGAGCTTGATGAGGCCTTCCGGCACCGGATGAATGTACAAGTGGGTACTTGGGGTTGTACGATAGATGGGAAATTCAAGCTACCAAATTGAATGGTAGCCCTGACATCTTCTTTGTTGATGACGGTGTTGGCTAGGCAGATGGTCGTGCCACGACCTAGCTGAATAGTGAAATGAGTGCTTTGTAGATCTATTTCTGCAAAAGTGAAAGATGGGGATTAGTAATTAGCAATTATTATTTCACCCCATACTTTCAAGATGCAGAGGTACTACAGAACAAATAATGGTGTAATAAAGATATACTCTACAGAATGATTCATTTTACATAAAGCCTCATATTGAATTTATTGCACACTTAAATCATCATTTTGTTGTTTTGAATTTTCAAAAATTTTTACTATAGCATATATATGACTAGCCAAAGATGGAAAGAGAATCTTATCCCAACGTGCCAAAATCATGGGCTTCAAAATTTTCCACTAACCTCGATAATTGAATTGAAGAATTTAAAGAGAGTATGGTTTGAATGTGTCGGTGTAATCTTCAGAAGGAAGATGGAGTAGTAGATAAGACACTACCCAGAGATTTCACCCTCATTTTTTGAGGACTTTAGATGTTCGGGTTTCCTATAGGCAAGCCCCTATAGTTAATTACCCCTCCCAATAAGTGAGAGAACTTTCAATTAGTGATTTATATTAGCGTGTCAGTAGCAATATGGATTTTTGAGATTTAAGATTATGAAATTCATCATTTCAACTTAAATCGGATGGTTGGGGGAGTGATGACGTGCCAGATCTAGATCCCATGGTTCCGTTATCCCGGGTAGTTGTAGTCCCTAGTCTACTTAGTCAGAGGAAATAGTGACGATTGAAGGATCATTGCTCACACATGGGTTACATGTCAAGAAATCCTTATAGACATGAGGGTGGTGTTTGTCTAAGGAGATAGTCTTAAGTCTACCTTAGCTAATAGAGGGTTGTTTGTCCTATCAAGTATACCCTATGATTCACAACTCAAAGGGCAGAGCCATTGGGAGCACATGGTATGGTCGTGATCATAATATAATGGAGCAGCCAAACCACCCGTCAGAGGACTAGTGCTTGCTTCATCGTGGAGTCTATTGGCCAACCAATGGTTAGAGGACATGGGTCACCTTCGACAAGATTGATTGAAGCGAACATAGAACACTTGATTTAGCTCCTTTTGAGCTAGAGTTTTCTTAATTTGTCACCCTCGATAACAATGGAAGGTGGATAGATTAAGTTTTGATTTAAGCTTTTAATGATAGAATTCCATTTAAGCAATTTCATATCGATATTTGATTTGATTTAAAAAATTGATTAATCAGAATATGTTTAAGAGCTTTAGATCCTATCAACTCTGTTTAGATGCTAATAGAGGATTAGATCTACTGTCACCTGACATAATCAATTATTCACTGATTTGAAACTCTTATTATAGATTTTTAGGTTTTGTTAACTCAAACTTAGTCCTAAGACTAAATCGAGAAGCAACAACATACATCCTCACACTTGAATTTAAGCATTGACATAGTGTAATGGGGCACATGAGTGTATAATAATTTTAGGTAATTTTATGTTTTGAATTATGAGATTGATTTTATATTTTCATTTCTTTTTTATTTCAATTTAACCTTTTCAGCACCTTTTGAGATATTAAAATTTTCATTGCACATGCGTGTTTATAGCTTAGCTAATTTTATTTAATTAATAAAATTATTGATTTTGAAAATTATAATTAAAATGAAATTTCTTAATCTGATCAAAGGAAGCTCTGTGATTTCTGTAAATTTTGATTTAGTAGTGTCTTCTGTCTGCTTGTACAAAGAGTTACAGATTCAGTGGAGAAAAAGGTATTTCAATTTAGATTGTAGTTTAAAATATTACTTGCACTTAGTTTACTTGTTGAGTTTTTATAATTCTCCCAATTTGATTATGTTCAATCTACATCACTTTTGATAAGTTATGCCGACTTAGGTTTATTGCCCCTTATGCTTATTAGCATAATGATCAACTCCATATTCAGTATAAGAGTTATTAAACCCAATTTGGTTTCATCCCTAGACTTTAAATTTATTGTAAGTTTGTTATGAGTTTAGCATTAGCCCCTCCCAAATTCTAATTAAAGCTTATTTAATTTTGAGAAATTTGCAAGAAAATAGAACTCACTTTATCGCTTTAATTTAAGTTGTAGAGAATAACAATTAAAGTTTGTGAGTTTAACATTAGCCTCCCCAAAGTTTGTGAGTTTAATATTAGCCTCCCCTAAATTTCACTTAGATTTTAATTGAATGTTCTATTATTTCCAAAGTTTTCTTTAAAGGCTTCCCCCATTTTTTTTTGTTTGACGCTTTTAGTTTAAAATTAGCTACAGGTTTCCTTACTTAGCATTCTTAAGTCAGTTCATTTCACTCTTCCTTCTTTTCTAAGTTAAAAGATTTGACACAGTTTTGGCAGTCTCTCGGCGTCATCCCCATGTAGAGGGTTGCATCGGGGGTATTTTGACTTAATCGGTATGCCCTCTTGAGCATAGCGAGTGCTGTCTTGCAACACAGTAGCCAGTTTTTCATCTCATCCCACCCTCTTGAGTACAAGGAGGTCTTCAAATCTCAAAGAAACACAAGCACATATATATATTCACATTCACAGATCCCACATGTTCTGACGCACTTTCGGCGTGCTGCAATGCTTGGCAAAGGAACGGGGTTAAGTATGCAATTGGGAATGTAAGGTAAGGAGTGCGACGCCAAAAATTGAAAGAAGAATTCACCTCTTAACGATATTCTTCCCTCGATTGTGGCCAATCAAAGGCTAGAAGGCTAAAGGGAGGAGTATGATGCCGAAAATCGAAAAGAATTACCTCTTGATGTTCTTCCCAAATTAAAGAAAAAAAATTGGAAGGGTTAGGCGTCTGGCCTTTGAAAGAAGAATTTGCCTCTTGATGATGTTCTTCCCCCTATTGCAAAAAAGTAAAAATTGGAAGTGTTACGAGCCTGAAGGAGGTTGGCTATTAGGCGTAGTTTTACTTACGGGTGGGAAGGCTGAGTCAGTTTTTGTGCTTGTGGGCCATGGGAAGGCGTCATATTTCACGCCGCAAGAGGCCAGCTGATGGATGGAGAAATGGGTGAATGCGGAATGCATGGTTTACGTGGACACGGAGAAAATGAATCGGGGCGGGGCCTTATGGCGTGCTCCAACAAGACCAAAAAGCGGAAGAGAGAAATCCAAATTACCTGTGCATGAGGAGTTTCGAACATCCTTGGATTATGGGCTTGCGTAAGAAGTGGAACCACCCCTTTTTTTTCCTTTTTGTTTTTTGCGGTTGATCGGCGAAAATATGGGAAAACATAGGGAGGCTAATTTAGGGATTTTAAATAAATTTTAAATTTATTAAATGGTTTTAATGAAAATTTCATGCCGATAAATGTACATAGTCAATATATATCAATTTAAGGTAATTATGATATTCCGAACACAATGGCGTATCCCGTTTCCTAATCGGAAGCTATTTGGTTCGAGTCGGCGTCAAATGGAGTCCATTTCAGCTCAAAATGCGCATTGTCGCTTTCGACCCCTCAATATTCATGCAAACTTGTCCGAATTGAGTGAGAATAGTCTTACTTGATATATTTCAACATTTCAAAGCCAATGGCGCAATCAATTTTACGAACGGAGGTCGTTTGATCCTCGTCGGCGCCTCCTGACCTCGATATGGATACAGGTGCGTTGACGACTTGAGCGCTTGTTCAGTTGATCATCAAGTTGTACAATATTTACATCCTAACTAATTTCAACATTCTGAACATGATGGCAAAGTCTGTTCGTCGATCGGAGGTCATTTGAGTTGATTTTGGTGACGTTCTGTGTATTTCAGCCTCGATTTACATGTTGTCACTTCAAATCATTCGACATGTGCACAAACTCATTTGAATTGAGCGAGGACAGTCTCATTTGATAGATTTCAACATTTTAAAGCCAATGACATAATCAATTTTACGAACAGAGGTCGTTCGGACATCGTCGCAACTTCTCGACCTCGATATGTGTGTCAATACATTGATAGCTTGAGCACTTAATCGATTGATCGTTAGATTTTACAATATTTATGTTCTGATCGATTTTGATGTTCTGAATGTAACGACGAAGTCCGTTTATCAATCGAAGGTTATTTCAACCATTTTCGATGACGTCCAGTGCATTTTGAGCCCCGATTTATGCATTGTCACTTACAAAGTCCGTCAAACTGGACTTGTGGGCTTAACTTGACTTATGGCACGTATGTGGAGGTCAACACTAATATTGATGGTCAAACTATCTTAAGTAGATCAAGTCCTTATTGTTCTTATTTTTTATAATGATCAATAAAATCCTTCCTTGTTCTTAGCTTTGATCTTTAGAGGATCCTTCCTTACTATTAGCTTTTCCATATATTTTTAGATTCTTAATGATAGTGGCATTGGTTAGTCATAGAAAATATAAACTTTTGATTTCTCCTCTCCAACTCTACAAAGCTTTTCACTTGTTTAAAGTTGATAGCATTGAGAAATTAAATTTAGAAGCCCTTAGTTTAGGTGGTGCCTCATAGAAATCCTTAACTTATTCTAGTGTTGGACTTATCCTATAGGATTCTTTTTAATCTTGAAATAATCTAAATTTTTTCTAACCTACTCTATAACTTTAGAAGAACAATTGTTGGTTCATTCATTCAATTTCAAAGCAAGTTATTAGGAATCCCAAATTTAAAACTAATTTTAATCCAAGATTAAATCATAGGGTGCCATAGAGTATCTTATTGACTAGATTGACCTTTGTTTTACCCAAGCAGTATCCAAAATCTTAGAAATCTAGGTAAGGAGCTTTAAGACTTTTTCAACTACTACAAATCTATTTGTAATTGATTGAATCTAAGACTATAAGAAAACTGCAAGATCATTAAGTGGTCCTCTGGGCATCAATTAGATCATCTTTAAACATTGACCTAATTGTTATTTCGAACCCAACACATGACTTTAGGACACTCTCTATTTACAATAGATTGTGGTGGACCTTACTTTGTCATACTATAAATTAACCATAAGCTAATCCAAGAAAGGTTAAAGTGACTCCTATCCAATCCCCATGTACCTTCTCAAGGCCAACCTTAGACCTCCCAAAGCCTTAGGATTGATCCTAGGAGACCTTGAACCTCTCTTGGATCCTACCATTGTTTGGTCAAACTATTTGACCATGGCCAATTAGGTTTTGACAACAATTATCCAAAGCAAAAGAGATTGAACCAAATCAAATTAGATGGCCATAGCATTGATTTTAAGTGATTTTACCCACTCTAGGACAACTCAGGATCATTTTTGATCCAAGGTCAAGCCACTTAGACCATTATACAACCTAATTTGACTTGGAACTTAAGTGACCTTGTTTTGGTTCACTTGAATCAAATATGTTCTAGTTCACTTGAACCTAATTTGATTTTACCCACTTCCCAACAAATTTTATTTAAATTTGGTTAGTTGTTGTCTAAGATTCTAAGCCAACTATCTAAGAAAGCAATCTCATTTAAGTTAATCTAAGGGCCTAACCATGAGATTTAGGTGAACCTAATCTTGAACTTAATACCACATGTGTTTCTTTCATTAATAGACATATACATGAATAATGCAAATGAAGCCACATATATCTGCTTTTTTTAAAAAAAAATTAATCATATACATTATTGAAAAATTATAAAACAAATGCTTAAAGTTACAAGACATTTTAAATTTTTTGTTAAGACAAATTTAATCTATGATGTTGTATTTTTATTTCAAATTAAATCTTCTAAGTTTAAACATTTATGTCTTAATATAAACTATATAATAATAACCTAATACAAGTTTTTTCGCTTAAATAGATCATTTAACTAAGGGATGCTTATGGGTTGCAACTAGTCCAGTTGATTAGGTCTTTGGAAGTTGTTGCTAAGGTCTTGAGTTTTAATCTTGTCTACACCATAAATAAAATCCCACTTTACAAACTTGGTTGGGCAAAAAACTAAGGGACGCTTTTTTTAATAAAAAAACTAAGGGATACTTTATGCTTCTTATATAACAACTGAACAAGAAGTTCCCAAATTGCAACACTAAATATAGAATCGAGTAATGCATTTTTACATCATGGTTAAAAACAATTTCGATTTTGGTAACCAATAGCATGTCGATGTACTGCACTACTAGATTATAATTTTCTTTTCTGAAATTATTTGTTAAGTTATTGTTGACGAAAGATGGAGCAGTATGCTTGAAGTAAGATCGATGTTTTGAACTTCGATTTATTCTACAATTACTTTCTAAGCTGGAATTCTTAATGGGAACAGATCATGCCAATTTAATATAATTTTAGTGGTTTGAGCTTTTGCATTTTCATAAAAATGACCTTTTACTTTCATTGTTATTTTACATTCAACGCGCTAAAAATAAATAAATAAAATAATTCTGCAAAAGCTGGAAGGCCTCGTCAAGTAATGCATATCAGGTTTTCCTGGCATTTGGCTGTACAAATGAGATCCAGATCGACCTGTGCTTATCCTCTAACACTTCGTTCAGTTTTTAATACTTATTTAAATTGTTTTTCCGTCTTTGAAACATTCATTGAATAATTATTTTGGAATATATGTCGCACAGGTTGAAGGGGATCGAAACCTTGTCCTTTATTGAAGCGTTTGAGAACATGTGGCTTTCATCAAATATCTACTTCAACTTCAAACAGTCCACTGTTTGAAAGCTTTTGTTTTGTGTGTAGGGAAGATTACAAAGCTTTTATTTTCAACAAAGTAAACTCTCTTCTAAATTATTCATCTTTATATTTGTATTAACATTTTGATGTTTGCAGTACTCTTCTTCTTCTTTATTTTTTTTCTATTCCCATGGAAGGTTCAGAGGTGACAAATGGTTGCAGTACTCTTCTTCTTCTTAGTTTTTATTATTATTATTATTATTTCAACGGTTGTTAAATGTCCACTAATCGGAATTCTTAAAGTATTGGAATATGGTTAATGAACAAGAGTGATTCTTCCACATAAAATATTACATTTGGGATTTTGTAATTGAAATTTTTTAATATTTGTAACATCTATTGTTTGTTTGATTCATTCTAATCATTATTCAATGAACTATAATAAGATCACAATCAGGCCATATTAATTATAGCATGTTTGTGATGAAATCTCTAATTTCTTTTGTTTTTAACATCTTTTTGTATTTCTCTATTACCATAAATTTCAGTATTATTCTCATTTATATGTTAATTATGTGAAATCTCTTAAATATAATGAAGTCAAACTCATAAATATCAAAGTGTATTTTAATGTAATTGTTGCAATTTCTTTTAAAACTCCCACAACATGAAATAAAGTCTTTAATAGCATTTAATTTTATCTTCAGTGGTGGCTTAAACTATCATAAAAATCATAGCAAGGGTTTCAAAGCTGTCACAAAACAACTATTCTTGCTTTTCGCCACAATGGCATATCACAACGGCTCTAGAACTGCTAAGAAAAACAAATAGCATTAATTTTTACCGTCACAACTTTGCATATTGTAATGGTTTAAACTGCCTCTATTATCACAAAATATTTATGGCATGAACTATCACAGATGAAACATAATTGTGCCATTTAAAAATGCAACAACTTGTCCAGAATTATGGTGGTAAAAAAATTCCCAAATAGTATATATTTAAAAAACAATTTTAAAATTTTAGTACAAATCATTTTCTATCAAATGACATTGAATATTACACAAAAATATATATAGTTTAAATAACTATTTATTGATAATATATTTAGTATATAATTAAGAACGATTTACATATATACCACACAATTTTTATGCATTTACATACCTATACAAAATGTTGAAAGTGATGAATGAAGCCACTTTTGCTTTGACTAAATTATTGCAATTACAAGTTTTAGGGCAATAAATCAAGGACTCAACAAAAAAAATATCAAGCATTGAAAGAAATCAAAAAAAGAGAAAAAAAAATCCTAGGTCAAATAGATGGCAAACTTATACACAAAAAAATAAATGAACTCACAAACATAAAATATCATCCCAACACAAGATTATCTGCTCCTGATACAAATGACCAGATAATCTAATATTTTATAAAAAATATGACTGTATTAAGCAAATAATTAGATAATAGCTCAACACATATAATAAATACCAAAAAGAACATAAAACAAGAAACAACAAATGCTTAGATGAGATAGTCCCTATAACATCGCTTCATTAAATGGCTCTGCTTTGTCAATATAAATTTAAACATTATTAATAACATTATAATAATGGAAATTATTACAAAACCTTTAAATTAAGAAGCTAAATACCATGAGAGTGTGGTGGTGCAATATGCATCTAAAATTATTTCATAAATGCCTTACCTCATCACCAAAGAACCGATAACTCCTATTTTTGACTTTATTGACTGCATCTTCTCTTTCGATCTAGTAAACTGAGCAATACTGCTACTTACGTTGCCCTCATCTGTGGTGATAGTTCTGTGAGGAAGTATTTAGTTGGGGTTACTCCAAACCCTTGTGTCCATACTCTTTCAAGATGTCCAAGTCCTATTACTATCATGAGTACCTTTTCATTCATCTCAACATTCTCATCCTTAGGTATCAACCCTTCTCATAGTAGAAGTTTATAAGCTTGCTCCTATTTAAAAAATAAATAAAAATTAGTTAGTTTTGGCTTAAGTGATTGCATTCATCAAAAATAATAATTAAACTTAATAATACTCATCAAAGTCTAGCATTCTCATCTAAGAGCAATCTATAGTTGAAATCTATCTTGAATAGCTTGCACAAGTATAATTAATAAAAGTTAGTAACTATTAATAATAAGTAATATAATGAAATCTCATACTATCTTCTTTTGTGTACTAATAGAGCTCACACGACTCACCGTGTGAAGACACGTCTACTTTTTCACTTTCTTACTATTCTTGGCTACTCTCTCCTATAGAAAAATATGATAATTATTTTGAATTAAACAAGCTTAAGCATGAGCACTGCACTGACCTAATCTTATCGTTGTGACCATGTCACCAATAATTTCAAATTTTGATAGAAACAATAGTGTATAATAAAGTGATATCCGTAAACTAAAATTTAAGTTACAAGTTCATGAAGAATAGAAATTACTCTATCTTCAACTAACTTCCTCTTTTTAAATGGCTCCATACCCAATTTAGAATATTGATGCTACTATTTGGTCTCTTGCAATAACACCCAAATAAGATCTTAGAAGTATGAATTATGAGATATTGCAAGGTATACCATTTTCATTAACCTCAATGCCTAGTGGCGAATTATGAATATCTACATGTTGTAAAAAGAGTCAATTATAATAATAAAGCAAGTTTATATATCAATTATTAAAAAATTATCTTTAACAAATTAATTCTATTCTAGCTTTCAAAGTTTATATATTGAAATATCTGGCAGGATACATGAAAATTTTTCTGCATAAATGCATTTGATAAAATGTTTTCGTGGTTTGATGAGAGGTGGAATTTTCATGCAAAACCTCTATCAGAGAAGTGTGATATCTTCATCTCGGAAACCAAATTGACCAAAATTTGGCCAGTCTTTTTATGTTATTTGAACATTCAATGCTCAATTGTTTAAGAAATGTGGTAATATTCCAAGATAAAATAAGATATTTAATAAAATACTTCTTAGATTTTATAGGTATGGATCTAATTTTGTATTAAAGTAGTTGTAAATGTGTGTGGGCTCCGAAAATTTGTCACCGATCTCTCGACAAATTGGTATTGAATTTGAAGAGAGTGATTTGAAATGTGTCGATATAATTTTCAGAAGGCAGATGGAATAGTAGATAAGACACTACCCAGAGATTTCATCCTCATTTGGTGAGAACTTTAGATCTGATTTTAGGTTTCCTATAAAGCAAGCCCTATAGTTAATTACCTCCCAATAAGTGAGAGCACTACATGCTAGTCATTAGATAGCTTAATGTGTAGTGTATTAGCAAAGATATGAAGTTTTAGATTATGAAATTTATCATTTCATTAAACCGGGATGGTTGGGGAATAATGATGTGCTCTGATCCTGAGTTCCATCATCTCTCATGGTCCCTGACTTAGAGGAGGTAGTCGACCAACCCAGAAGAATCCTCATCAACACATGGGTTACATGCCCAAGAAATTCTTGTAGACTGGGGTGGTGTTTGTCTGAGACAAACTTAAGTCTACCTAGCTAACCGAGGGTTGTTTCTATCAAGTATACCCTATGATTCACAACTCAAAGGAGTCATTGGGGAGCATTCTCTCGTGATTGTAATATAATGGAGCCTGACCGCCAAACCACCAGAGGACTGTCAGAATCGCTTCATTTGGATTGCCATGCCACACAATAGAGGACACGGGCCACGCCCATCAAGAGATTAATTGAGAGTGAACATAGCATAACACTTGATTTGACATTAGCTGCTTTGTGAGCTAGAGTTTTCTTAATTTGTCACCCCCGACAAACAATTTCGAAAGGTGGATAGATTGAATTTGATTTAAATTTTTAATGATAAAATTCCATTTAAGCAGTTTCAGATTGCTATTTAAAAATTTATTAATTAAAATATGTTTAAGAGTTTTAGATCTCACAACTGTTATGCTAATGAGAATTAGATCTACTCACCGAGCAAAATCTATTTCTCAAATATTTTATTGATTTGAAACTCGTATTATAGGTTTTAAGATTTTGTTAACTCAGACCCAGTCCTAAGACTAAACCGGGAAGCAACCCGTGCAACATCCTCAGACACTTGAATTTAAGTATTCAACATAGTGTTGGGGAGCATGAGGGTGTATTTAAGACTTTATGCAATGTTTATTTCTGAATTATGGATAGATTGAGTTTTCTTTAAGCTTTAAATGAATAGATTTCATTTAAACAGTTTTTTAGAAATTGATATTTAATTTGAGTTAATTTGATTAGAAAAATTGATTATGAATATGGAGCTTTAGATGAACTCCATTTAGCTACTGTAAGATTAGATCTACTATCACACGTAATCTTTATATTTCACTAATTTGAAACTCTTATAATAAGTTTTAGATTTTGTTAACCCGGACCCAGTCCTAAGACTAAACCGAGAAGAAACCCACGCAGCATCCTCAGACACTTGAATTTAAGGATTCGACATAGTGTCGAGGTCCATGCGAGTGTATTTAAGACTTTATGTAGTGTTTATTTTTGAATTATGGATAGATTGAGTTTGCTTTAAGCTTTTAATGATTAGATTTCATTTAAAAAGTTTTTTAGATATTGATATTTAATTTGAGTTAATTTGATTAGAAAAATTGATTAATTTGAATATATTTAAGAGCTTTAGATCCTGTCAACTCTATTTAGCTACTAACATAGGATTAGATCTACTGCCACCCGACAGAATCAGTTTCTTGGATATTTCACTAATTTGAAACTCTTATTATAGGTTTTAAGTTTTACTGCACCAATTAAGACTAAATTGAAACAACCTATAAATCCTCACACTTGAATCTAAATATTCAAAGATAGTTCGGGCCCATGCGGGTGTATAATAATTTTAGGTAATTTTGTGTTAAAATTATGACAATGATTTTGTATTTTCATTTAATTCCAACTTAGCATGCGCAGCCTTTTCAGACATTAAAATTTGCACTTGAAATCTCTATGTCCAAGCACATGCAAAAATTTATAGTTTTAGATAATTTCACTTAATTAGTAGTTTTGTTGATTTTAAAATTCATAATTAGAATGAAATCCCTCAATTTTTGATTAAAGGAAGCCCTATAATTTTTGTAGAATTAGATTTAGTATCGCCTTCTATCTACTTGTACAAAGAGTTGCATATTCGGTGGCAATTTTTTTTGTTTTAAAGCTATAGGTTCAAAGAATAATTTAGTTTGTTATTTTAAGAAGAAGATTTATCCCTTAAAGTAATTCTCATTTTCCACCTCTATTTTATTCGAACTCTCCTACATTCATTTTCCCCCCTCTTTTTTATTCGAACTCTCCTACATTTATTTTTTCCCCTCTTTTTTATTCAAACTCTCCTACATTCATTTTCCCTCTCTTTTTTATTTGAACTCTTTTACATTCATTTCCCCACCCCCCCCCTCCTCCCGTGAGCCCCACTGCTCAAACCACTGATCGAGGACTTCGTGAACTTTCATTCAAGCCTATTGGCCAAGCTACACAGACAGAGGATACGGGCCACGTCCTTACTGGCAAGAGATTAATTGAGAGTGAACATAGCATAACACTTGATTTGACATTCGCTCCTTTGTGAGCTAGAGTTTTCTTAATTTGTCACCCACGACAAATAATTGTGAAAGGTGGATAGATTGAATTTGATTTAAATTTTTAATGATAAAATTCCATTTAGCTTGACATATTTAAAATTTATTAATTAAAATATGTTTAAGAGTTTTAGATCCTGTCAACTCTATTTAGCTGCTAACAGAGGATTAGATCTACTCTCTCCTGATAAAATCTATTTCTCAAATATTTTATTGATTTGAAATTCTTATTATAGGTTTTAAGATTTTGTTAACTCGGACCCAGTCCTAAGACTAAATCGGGAAGTAACCCGTGCAACATCCTCAGACACTTGAATTTAAGTATTCAACATAGTGTTGGGGACCATGAGGGTGTATTTAAGACTTTATGCAATGTTTATTTCTGAATTATGGATATATTGAGCTTTCTTTAAGCTTTAAATGAATAGATTTCATTTAAACAGTTTTTTAGAAATTGATATTTAATTTGAGTTAATTTGATTGGAAAATTGATTAATCAATATGTTTAGAGCTTTAGATCCTCAACTCTATTTAGCTTCTAATAGAAGATTAGATTCACATCAGTAATCGCTGATATTTCACTAATTTGAAACTCTTATAATAAGTTTTTAGGTTTTGTTAACCCAGATTGAGTCCTAAGACTAAACCGATAAGAAACCCACGCAGCATCTTCAGACACTTGAATTTAAGGATTCGATATAGTGTCGAGGTCCATGCGAGTGTATTTAAGACTTTATGTAGTGTTTATTTTTGAATTATGGATAGATTGAGTTTGCTTTAAGATTTTAATGATTAGATTTTATTTAAAAAGTTTTTTCGATATTGATATTTAATTTGAGTTAATTTGATTAGAAAAATTGATTAATTTGAATATATTTAAGAGCTTTAGATCCTGTCAACTCTACTTAGCTACTAACATAGGATTAGATCTATTATCACCTGATAGAATCAGTTTCTTAGATATTTCACTAATTTGAAACTCTTATTATAGGTTTTTAAGTTTTGTTAACCTGGACCCAGTCCTAAGACTAAATCGGGAAACAACCCACGCAGAATCCTCAGACACTTGAATCTAAATATTCAACATAGTGTCGGGGCCCATGCGGGTGTATAGTAATTTTAGGTAATTTTGTGTTCAAATTATGACATTGATTTTATATTTTCATTTAATTCTAACTTAGCATGCGCAGCCTTTTCAGACATTAAAATTTGCACTTGAAATCTCTATGTCCAAGCACATGCAGGAATTTATAGTTTTAGATAATTTCACTTAATTAGTAGTTTCGTTGATTTTAAAATTCATAATTAGAATGAAATCCCTCAATTTTTGATTAAAGGAAGCCCTATAATTTTTGTAGAATTGCATTTAGTATCGTCTTCTATCTACTTGTACAAAGAGTTGCATATTCGGTGGCAATTTTTTTTTTGTTTTGAAGCTATAGGTTCAAAGGATAATTTAGTTTGTTATTTTAAGAAGAAGATTTATCCCTTAAAGTAATTCTCATTTTCCCCCTCTTTTTTATTTAAAACTCTCCTACATTCATTTTCCCCCCTCTTTTTCATTCGAACTCTCCTACATTTGTTTTTCCCTCTTTATTCAACTCTCCTACATCTATTTTCCTCTTTTTATTTGAACTCCCTACATTCATTTCCTCTTTTTATTCGAACTCTCCTACATTCGTTTACACCCCCTCTTTTTTTTTTAAAAGCAACCCACTTACTACTCTTCTAATTCTATAAATAAAGCCAAGAGGGAGTCTCCTATTCTATTCCATTTGTTTGATGGGTTGGAGTTAGGACAAGGAGCAAGAAATTTTAGTGGGCTTTAAACTCTGCTTAGATAAATTTCATAAGTGTTTTTCACCATTCTTTTTATATTGTTTTACTTTTATGTTTGTCTATGTCATTTTACTTTTCCCCCTTTTTTGTTTGACGCTTTTAATTTAAAATTAGCTATAGGTTTCCTTACTTTAGTGTTCTTAAGTCAGCTTATTTTACTCTCCCTTTTTTTTCTAAGTCAAAAGATTTGACGCAATTTTGGCAGCCACACGACATCATCCCCGTGTGTGGGTCAGATCGGAGGTGTTGGCTTTCTGACGCCCTTTGAGGTAGCAGTATCTTATGATACCAGCCTGCATCTCGTCGTGCCCTCTTGAGCACGATGAGGCCTTTAAACCTAAAAGGAGATAAATGCAATATATATATTCATTCTCCCCCCCTTTTTAAGTCTAGAAATTAGACAAAATTTCGACAAGATTGCCTGTGGGCGACATCTAATCTAGATGTTACTCGCCTCTTGAGATAGTAAGCGCTGTCTGACACCACAATGATTTTCATCTCGTCCTCTTAAGCAGATGAGGCCTTCAAACAAAGAAGAAACACAAGCATGTATATATATTCATATTCACAGATCTCACACATTCTGACTCATTTTTTTTCGGCGCGCTGCAATGCTTGACAATGGAACAAGGTTGGGTATACAATTAGGAATGTAATGTAAGGAGTGCGACGCCAGAAATCAAAAGAATAATTCTTTTCTTGACAATATTTTTCCCCGGTTTGCTGCGAAGCGAGGAATTGGAAATGCAATGTAAGGAATGCAATGCCGAAAATTGAGAGAAGAATTTGCCTCTTGACGATGTTCTTCTCCGGTTTGCGGCGAGGTGAAAATTGGAAGGGTTATGGGCTGCGGGAAGGAGGTTGTGGGCTGCAAGAAGGAGGTTACGAGCTGTGTGAAGGAGGAAAGGGGCTGGTGGGCTGGGGGAAGTGTTGACCTCATTTTTGAATGAGGTTAATTTTGCACTTAAAAGATCCTACAAATAAGATCTCCTAATCCAATGCTTAGGACATCATACCTAGTGACCTAGAGAACTTATCTTAGGTTGGACAGGATCAACTAAAATTTTCTAAAATTAAAATTAACCAATAAAATTAATCTCCTTAATTAATAAAATTAAAATAAAAAAAATAAAAAAAATGAAAATGAGAAATAAAATAATAATAATAATATATAATAAAATTAAAAATTAAAAAATAAATAAAAAGTAAAAATAAAAATAAAGAAAAATTATTATCCCCACCTCTTAAGAGGATGGCAACCTTCAAGTGAAGGCTGCCTTCAAGTGATGGGTGCCTTCAAGAGAGAGTGGGCTTCTCTAAGAAAAAAAATAAAAATAAAAATGATATATGATGTTTCGGCCAAGGAGAAATAATCACAGACACACTCTCTCAAAGCAAAGTTTTCCTGCACCATCCCACATCAAATACCGAAGCCAAACGAAATCCCCCCTTCCCTCCAAGTGTTCTTAATCAGTGGAACCATCAAAACCAAATTTTGAATCCAAAGCTTGGGCTAGTGATCAAACCACAAGTAATTATCTCAATTCCTTTGGAGCAAAACTTTCTCTTGAAGAATAGAAACTACTTCAATTGATTCCAGCCTTTGAGATCCCCTAAATCAAGGTACGCCATTTTTGACCCCCCCTTTTTCTTCAAAGCTTTCGGCCATGGTCATATCCTGACAAGGCATGTTCTTTGGTGAGATCAAGCCTTATGGATGGAAAGCAGATCTTTCAGCGATCATGTGCACTTTAAATCATCCAATTTGGTTAAGTATATCAAAAGATATTAACAAAACAAGTTGGACGGTCCACGGCTCCCGCAAGCTGCGAGGGAGATAAAATCTTGACCGTCCGTTTCTTTTAAAAAGAAACAGACGGTCCAGATCTAGTTGTTAATTTGATTAAAGTCCTTTAGGATCGCGGGAATGATCTGGACCGTCCGATCTGCAATCAAACGGTCCCGGATCAAACTGCGGGATCAACCGTGTGCGCGACACGCGGGCCGTCCCACACGTGACACGCTACCGCCACAGAATCGCGGAGATCGATCGGCCCCGATCTTTGATCGACGGTCAGATCTAATCCCGCTCATTTTAGTTAAAAGGTGTGTGACCCGTAACTTAAAAACCGTTAAGCAATGATTTAATTAATTTAAAAAATATTCAGAAAACTTCAAAAAATCATAACAAATCAAAGAAAAATCAAAAAAATATAAATAAAAGCTCTATGGATTCTTCTTGATGAGAGGAATCTATTGAAATTTAAATCCCCAAATGTTATTGGGTTATTTTTTCTTACTTTAGGTTTAATTGAAAAATATTAAACTTTAATTACTCTTAAATTAATAATCCAATTAATTTGAAACTTTGGGCAAATGAAATTAAGATTAAAACATACCTTAGGTAAATTTTTGGGCATTTAAATCTCTGAAATAAAATGAAATTAAAATTTTATGTTAGTTAACCCTTAAATTAAATAAATTAATTACCCTTTAATAAAATAATTATAAAATTTTAATTTAATAATCTTAAATCAAAATAATGAACATCAGAATAATAATTGAACTTAATTAAACTAATATGAACTAATATGAACTTAATTAATTTAATTTGATAATTAAAAGAATAAAATAATTCAATTAAATTACTTGAACTTAATTAAATTATAATAAATCAACCAGTTAAACAAAAATTATGAATAAACCCTTATTGGAAAGGTATTTTAGTGTGGAATATGTAAAAAATAAAATCTCTTAATTAATCTTAATAAATTAATCTTAATTTAGGTTTTAATGAAATAATTAAAATCTTAATTATACCCTAATTACATCTCTAATTAAACTGAAACTTTAGGAACATAAAATTGGCATGACCCCACTTGTCATAATTATCTGAAACCCAATTGGTCTATAAATTTGAAAATCTTGAATTTCCAAATCTCTAGGTCAATATGAACTAAATAATAATTAAGAATAATCATTAATTCATTAAATCAACAAATAAATTGAACCAATCTAAAATAAACATCAGAAAAACTTAGGGTAGTTCATTAAAACTTTCAAAATCAGAGAATTTAATCAAATATCAAAATTGTAAGAAAATCAATACTTAATGAAATTCAAACATAATTAAACAACAAGTTAAATTTAACAAAACCATTCATCCTTAATAAATTTAAATAATGAACTTAAAACCTTGATTAATCAAATCAGATTAAGTAATCAACCTAAGTACTTTAGGTTAAGAATAATCTATGAACAAACCTAAGACATTAATTCATATTAATGGACTTAAAACTTAAGCTTACAAATTCATAATTTAATATCTTAAGTTAAATTGAATGAAATCAAACAAAAATTAAACTCTTTAAAGTATCATGAGCCAAATCAAATGAAATACATATAAATTAATTTAAAATGAAATAAATCAAACAAATTAAATTAATTCAAACAAATGAAATAACATAAATCAAATTCAAACATAATTGAAATTAAAAAGGATTAATTAAAATACTTAAGGATTTTAATTAGCCTGGAAACTTCATTAGATTTAGGATGTTCAATGGAAAGAGCTCCATCCAAAAATGGAATCATTCCATTCTTCATTCTTCGAAAACCTATACAACTTTAACCAAATAAAATGAACATAAAAAATAAGAATTAAATCATTAAATCATTTGAATTGAAACCAACAAATGGTAAAAATTAAACTAATTCAAATTTCAAACTTCAAAACTTAAACTTAAAGGCCTAGCAAAGACTTACCACACAAACCCCACTACTATACACAATAGATTATTTAGGTCACGGACCCTAGATCTAGGTTAAATCATTCTGTGATTTTCTTTTAATCTCCTTCGATATGTTGTGATGTGCTTCACATGTCTGTATGGTGTATTGCTTTAAACTGGATGCCTAAGCTTGTTTGTTCGTAGACCGATGTTAGGCATTCTTTCTAGATTTAACATTATTTTCAGGGACTGTGTTAAAGGGATCTGTAATAAATAAATCATAAAATTACGCTTGGTAAAATCCCTTAACATAGTCCATGTCCATGTAAGCAACTAATGCTAAGCCCGATGTTTGTGAAATATAAAATGCTTTGTGTGTGTGTATTTCCTAACATCTGCTTTGTGGCTTAGATTTTCTTTGAATTTTAAATGTAAATTTGAGCTTAGAATTAGGTTAGGATCTATGGGGTCTAGGATTAGCGAGTGACCCAACCCGGAGATGGTGTAGTGGTCCCTGTGGAGCCCATGAATGTCCCTCAAGAAGGAGACTTTCCGGAAAGAAGACCCATAGATCTAAACTTGTAGTTCTAGGTCGGGTTATATAGGCAACTCACGCCCAATTTCTTTCTTCTTCTGGTGTAGCATTCTACGTGATTGCTTATATATAATTAATTTGGCTTGATTTATTTTGGGTGCATATAGAAACATCATGCTTTTCTTAGGTGCTATGTTTATCTGTGATGTATGCCCGACGAGCTCATAGGATAAACTAAATTTTCTACCCAACTAAATCAACTGAAACATAAAAATAAATACAACTCATAATATTCACATAAAAGCATAGATATTAAAACAAGATAAAAAAAAGAGCAACTCCTTAGCTGGATGTCATGCATAATCATATTGTTTCACTCTTGATTAATGAAGGAATTCCATCTTTACCTAGGATTGACCTTTGAGAGCCTATGATGGAAGTACACCTTCTTCTATTTTGATTTGGCCCATGATCTTTTTCTAATTGCACGCATTAGACATAAATTGTATCCTTATGGCCTAAATGAATCGTGAGTAAAAAATTATTAAAATCTGAAAAATGTGCATTAGTTATATGCATCTTCATACCCTACATGATCTTAGGGATTAAGGAGTAAGTCTAGGTTCATAGATTTCTTTCCTAAAATTGCAACAGCTCAGCCATCTTGCATTCATATGATTTAGCCTTATGATTTTAAAATGCGCTTAGGTGGTTAGCTGGCAACCTTCTCCAAGCAGGTTGTAAGCCCAGAAGAGTCAGGGATAGGTTAGTTCCTTCAAGTAAAGAGAACGACCAATGATTCCCAAGAATAGAACTAGGTTGAGCATCGACATGTGTCAAGCACTGAGACTAGGTTCAAGCATCCTTTAGAATAAGTCTTCAACCCTAGGCATTTCAATCTTGTCGCTAGAATCTAAGTCTTAGATTTTAAGAAAATGATAACTTGAAATCTAAAATTAAATCCCAAATTTGAAACCCAATCATAAGATAGATGAAATGTCTACTGGGCATCCCAGTATCAATAGACATTTCCTACTCTTTTCCATTTGATCTTAAAAATAACTCTCTCTAATTTGGACCTCTCCCAATTGAATTTCCAAAAATCAATTCTTTGAAAGCTACCTTAGTAGTCTTTAGGAATAACCACCTATTTCTTTAATCGAGAGTATTCTTAGGAAGAAACACTTCCTAAGATGTAATTAACTATAGGCTTGCCTTTATAGGAACCGTGATCCCGTGATAAAATTGACTCGTTTCTACTTTTCTATGTAGTTCGGAAAAATACTTTAGTACACAAAGACCCATTAGCCTTAGGAGTCTTTTATTGAAATGATTGAATCCATTATAGGAAAGCATGTTTATCTTTTGAGATAATATGATTATTCCTTAATGTGTATTTGATCATCTAAATAAAATATTCATAAACTCTATGTGGTGTCATTTCTTTTCTCTATTCTAAACAGAGAAAAAAAGAAAACCAACAGAAGAGAACGGAGGAGCTGGGTCGCATGGTTTGAAGGTCGGATGTGGTTAGATCGGCAACTGGTGCCAGCTATGGAACGGCGAGCGCTTGCGCAGAATATGTTTATGCACGTCCAGTGGAGCCACCGCAGAAGCGGTCTGCCGGGCTGAGCTGGATGCTGCGTATGGCTGGTCTGAGGATCGCCTGAGAGCGAGGCTGACCGCGAAGTGCGGATGCCAGCCAGTGGGATACCGGATTGCTTCAACTGGGATGAGAGGTGGGTCTGAGCTGAATGGTAGGCTGCATGAAACCATTGGTAGTGGAATGATGTGCGTCATGCCGAATAAGTCCGAGAGCCAACCGGCGGGTGGTTTCACTGGCCAGCCGGGCAAATGAAAATGAGCGAGATTTGTGCTTCTGGGATGGGTTCTGGAGAAAGAAACCGTGAAAATTGAGAGGCGAGAGAGGATTACCTATGCAGAGCGTAGGAATGGGAAGAGAGGGAGAGAAACCATTTTATTTCTTTTTCTTTCTTTTTTAAACGAGCCAAAAATGAGAGAGGGAGCAATTTTCTTCTTCTGTTTTTTAAACAAGAGAGGCGGGATCAGTTTTTCGAGTATGGCTATTTAGTCTTAGTTAATTTCCCTAAATATTTAATTAAATTTCAATTATGAGTTTTATGCCAACAGACTCATATAATCAATATATATATATATATATATATATATATATATATATATATATATATATATATATATATATATATATATATATATATATATATATATATATATATATATATAATATTAGGCTATTATGTTTCAACTCAATACGACCATTTCATGATCGGAGGCCGTTTGGTTCACATCGGCATCAAATTGGATCAATTTTAGCTCAAAATGCCCGTCGCCACTTCTAAACTCAATTTTTGTACAAACTCATACGAATTGAATGCAAACAATCTTACTTGATAGATTTTGATGTTTTGAAGCCAATGGCATGATCAATTTCACGAACTAAGGTCATTTGATCTGCGTTGGTGCCTCCTAATCTCGATATACGTGCAGATGCGTTGATAACTCGAGTGCTTGATCGGTTGATCATCAAGTCATATAATACTTATATTCTAATCATTTTTGATGTTCTGAACATGATGGAAGTCCGTTTGTCGATTGGAGGTCATTTGAGTTGAATTTGGTGACGTCGAGTGCATTTCAGCCTCGATTTGTGTGTTATCATCTCAAATCTTTCGAAATTTGTACAAACTCGTCTGAATTGAGCACAAACAGTCTCATTTGATAGATTTCAACGTTTTGAAGCTAACAACATAATCATTTTTACAAACGGAGGTCATGTTGACTATTTTCAGAGACGTCCAATGTATTTCAACCTCGATTTGCGCGCTACCACTGTTGATTATTCAACATTTCCACAGACTCGTCTAATTTGAATGTTGATAGTCTCATTTGATAGTTTTTGATATTTTGAAGCTAACGGTGTGATCAGTTTCATGAACGAAGGTCATTTGATCATCGTCGTAGCTTCCTGACTCTGATATGCGTGTCGACACATTGATAGCTCAAGCGCTTAATCGATTGCTCGTTAGATTTTGCAATATTTATATTCTAATCAATTTCAACAAAGGCAAAGTCCGTTCATCGATCAGATGTCATTTCGACCATTTTCAGTGATGTCCATTGTATTTTGAGCCTCAATTTGTGCACTATTACCTCCGAAGTCCGTCGAATTCGATTTGTAGGCTTGAATTTGACTTATGGCACACATATGGCTGTCAACAATGTGTATGTAATTATTGCACAATATGTTTAAGTAGACTTAACGAAAAAAGTGGTTGGACCATAGCTACGTGTTCAAAATGTAGTAAAAAAGGATGATATAGTGTTCAGGCCTTATAGAGTTATATCTACACTTGCATGACCTTCATTTTCGATATTTAAGAATACATAATTTTATATTTTTGTTTTTTAGGAAAATTTACTTTTTATAATAGTTTAATTTGATGCATTATATATGCTTTTCATTAGCTTATGTGTGTTACTTCGGATGACATATGGCAAGACAACTTTTGAATTATATAGCTTTTCGAGCATTATTAGTAGCTTTATATGCCTTCAGCTTATTCTTCTATAGGAATTATATACCTATATTATTTGGACATTTGTATGTTGTTAATTTCCAAAACATTTTTTATGAAAGATGTGAAATTAGACTTATTTAATAAAATAGATACATATTACTTATGCATCAAAGAAAAATTTATTTGATTAAACATAAATCTCAATTTATTTTGGAATTGAAAATTTTTAAGGCTCAAGTTTAAACAATCCAAGCTCTGATTCTAGCAAATTTATAGTCTATGTGAGCATTTCAATAAGGCAAACCTAATGATACTATTAATTAGTTTATCTAAGTCGAGATGTGCCAAGATCAAATACTAGAAATATACTAGGAAATTTTTTAATAGTAATTATGATGGATAAAGTTGAATATCAAAAACATTTTAAGACTGAATGCACTTTAATTGGGATGTAATAGTAGTTGTGTGTTTCCCAACTTAAGAGTGAAATAGTCTATCTTTAAACCATTACTATCCTTTTAATTTAATGATTATGATATTATTTGGGAGTAAAAATCTAGTTAGGGATACCAATTTGTGTTAAAAATTATTTAAATGATTACTGTGAAAGTTCCAATGTTTATTATGAAATTCTTATAAATATTGAAAGCCTTAGGAAAATAATTGTTAGTGGGTTGTCTTGAATATTTTGAAAGATGATCTAGAGAAAAAGTTGTCCCACAATAATCATGTCCATGACATAAATATGAATATTCTTTTGAGGTAACAACTAGGGTTTCTTGATTCTTGAATTATTTTCTACAAAATGGATAAATATATAGATGAAATTGAAAAGATGTTACTAGATTGCAACCATGCCTAGATGATTAATGTGAATATCCTTTTAAGGCAATGACATCAAACACCAATTTTATTTTGACATTAAGCATCAATGGTGTTTAAAACAATAGCAACAATCTTGATGTGAAGTGGGAGTCAACTTAACTAGTTATAATGGCCGTCAATCTTGGTGGTAATTGTGGGCATGAGTTTGTATCAAAGTTATTAATTGCTAGCATCAGTAATGGTAGTAATGATAAGTATCAATGTTAATGGGAAGGGTGGGCATTAATGTTAATGGTGAAAGATAGCATCAATATTAGCAATAATAGAAAGCATCGCAACTACCAACAATAATAAGAGATGGCAGCGTTAACAATCACCAACATTATGGAGACAATATGCATCAACATTACTAAAGATAATGAGCTAATGCTACTTGCAATAGCTATGAGTGTTGACACTATTTGTGATGATGATAGGTGTCAATAATTTTGATGATAAGGAGCATTAGTCTTGCTAGTTGGTGGAACTTAGTAATATTTATAAAGTTAAGTAAGTCAGAAGTGGCAATGATAGGTGTTGACACTATAAAATATTAGATATAGTGAGAAATTATGGGCTCCGAAAATTCATCATCGACCTCTTGCAAAATGAAGAGAGTATGATTTATGTATCAGTGAAATTTTTAAAAGACAGATGGAATAGTATATAAGAAACTACCTAGAGAATTTGCCCTCATTTTGTGAGGACTTTAGATCGTTCTGTGTTTCTATAGCAAGCACCTATAGTTAATTATCCCTCTCAATGCTGAGAGAGAACTTTCGATTAAGGCTAGTTGTTAGATCGTTGAATGCGTAGCGTATAGTAGCAGTATGCGGAGTTTTGAAATTATGGGGTTTAAAATTTATGAAATTCATCATCATCAGCTTAAAGTGGATGGTTGGGAGAATGACGACATGTCCGATCTAGATCCCATGGTTCCATCATCTCGGGCTGTCGCGGTCCCTAGTCTACTTAATCAGAGGAGGTAGTCGACCCAACTTGACCGAAGGATCCTTATCAGCAACACATGGGTTACATCGTCCAAAAACTCCTTGTAGACCTGGGGTGGTGTTTGTCTAAGGAGACAGGCTTAAGTCTACCTTAGCTGACAGAGGGCTTTTTGCCCTATCAGGTGTACCCTATAATTCACAACTCAAAGGGCATGGCTATTAGGGAGCATATGAGCTACAGTTGTGATCGTAATATAATGGTTCCATTTGGCGGCAACCACCCGATCAGAGGACTCTGGTCGTAACTGCATCATATGTGGAGCCTACTGGTCAAGCCAAGCAGACAGAGGATACAGGCCACATCTTTACTAGCATGAGATTGATTAAGAGTGAATATAGTAGAACATTTGATTTGACATTGGCTCCTTTGTGAGCTAGAGTTTTCTTAATTTGTCATCTTCAACAAATAGTTGTGGAAAGTGGATTGAATAGAGTTTACTTATGTTTTTCAAGATTAAATTTCATTTAAGCATTTAACACTTAATGACATATTAGATTTTGCATTTAGATTGACATTTGATTTTGATTAATTCAAATTGAGCTTGCAAGCAGATTTTGATGGTAAATATCCCCTCCAGTTGAAATCTTTATGCAACACAACCATCATCGAGATTTATGAGTTTGCTTAATCATTTAATTTATTGTTTCAAATCTTTTTTACTCTATTAGTTTAATAATAGAGGATCAGATCTACTGTTATATGACAGAATTAACATCTCAGATATTTCAATAAGTTGAAATTCTTATAATAATTAGATTTTTAGGTTTTGTTAACCCTAAATCAAGATCAAGCAGAAGCAACGTCCTCGGAACTAAGTTTGAGCATTGACATAGTGTCAAGGCCCCATTTAATAAATCGATAATTTTATTTCTAAATTAAGAGATTAATTTCATATTTTTATTTAATTCTAACTTAACTTGCACAGTTTTTCAGATATTAAAATTTGTACTCTAAATCTTTATGTCCGAGTACATGCAGATATTTTAGCTTAGATAATTTCATCTAATTAATGAAATCATTGACTTTGAAAATCATAATTAGAATGAAATTCTTTAATTTTTGGATTGAAAGAAGCTGCATAATTCATGGAGAATTTAATTTAGCATCGACTTCTGTCTACTTATATGAAGAATTGCAGATTCGGTGGCGTGGATTTTAAATTTATATTCTCTATTCAAAATATCGCAGCTTTGCTTGTATTTAACATGTTAATTACATTTTTCAAATATCAATGATTATGTAGCATGTAGCCATTTAGCAAGCTTTTAAATATTTATCGACTCATCATATTCAACTTTTTTATTTTTGCACAGATAGCTTATTATGCACACTTTAAGCAAGTTTATTTGAATTCAAGCTTTTTTTTACTACAAACAAATTATTCATTAAGAAGTCTTGCCTATACTTGCTAATATGTCATTTGGTTATAGTGAAAATCTCTTATGAATTTTATTTGATTTTAACTTTAGCTTAAAAGTAGCACTCAACTAATCTCTTGTACTTCAAACTCAACTTTAAGCACAAGATCCAAATGATCCTTTTAAAGGCTACATTCATGAATGATCATGAGTTGCCTAATTGAATTTCTGCTTGTGAGAAAGCTACCAAATTAATTGCGAAGCTTTATTCTCAATTTGAAATTAGACATTTACTGTTCGTTTGGGAGAGCTTTTTTAGTACGTTTTGCTTTTGAGAGCATGAATTTTTAATTTTGATACCCGTTTGAATAGTGTGCTTTTGAACGAGTTTTAGTTCCATCTCGCTCGTTTTGTTATTTTCAAAAGTCAAAGACAAATTGCTTTTATTTTTTAAACTTTTAGAATCAAAAACTGACCTTAGACTTACCACCAATCATTTGTCGTTTAATATTCAATCGAGATCTTTACTTCGTTTGTTATTAAATATGATTTGTTCACATAAAGTGACTTCAGATCCAATATGAATTTATTCTTAACTCCAGATCAAGTTTCATATTTATTTAGTAACTAGACTTTAAATTTTTCTTAAGTCTCTTGTGAGTTTAGTATTAGCCTTCCCAAATTTTAATTAAAGCTTGTTTAATTTCGAGAAATTTGAAAGAAAGCAAACTCAATTTATACCATGGAATTAAGTTTTAGTAAGAACGGGTCCCACATTGATTCCTTCCATTTCTATAAATGAGGCTAAGGAGAGGATTATTGCATTTTATATCATTTGCTTGAGTTTAAAAGGACTTGAAAAAGAGAGAGAATGATTTTGACTCAAAGCTTGGGTGGACTTTTAACTTAATTTTTTTTTTATGAGCACTCTTCGTTTTCTTCTTTTTGATTTAATATTTATTTTCATATTTATCATATATCATTTTTTAATTAATTTGATTTTAGATGATTTCCATTTAAATTTATATAAGTCCCAAAAATTTGACGAAATTTTGGCATTCCGACATCATCTTAGCATAGGGGGCTACATCGGAACTGTTTTGGCCTACCCAGTACATCCTAATGAGTGCAGAGAGCGGTGCCTTACGACACCACAGTCGTCTTTCAATCTCGTTATGCCCTAATAAGCATAATGAGACCTTCAATCACCTGCATAAAAGCAAATATAAAATATTTCATACACATTCAAGCCCTTTTTGTTTAAATTAATTCAGTCTAAATTTGGTAGTATTTTCGACATGGGAGGAATTTTGCATCTAAAATTTTTACTGATGCCCTAATGAGAAGATGAAAAGGTTCTGACCACCCAATTTGCATCTTGTCACACCATGATGAGCATGGAGGCATTCAAATATAGAGCATATATATATATATATATATATATATATATATATATATATATATATATTCCACATTCACATCACACATCCACAACTATTTCACTATAGCATTGACATTGGTGAGAGCGAAGGAATGGGGAGAGGCGAAGTCGATTGATTTACTTGAATTAGTATAGAGAATGATGGTGGAAATCATGAAATCCAGACCCCACACAAAGGAAGAAAGTTTGAAAGGCTCCATGGGAAATGATAGCCACAATGAGCCTTGATAGTTTCCCACTCTCAACACCATCCATTACCAAAGAGTAAGTAGATGTGGACCTGTAAGAGCAGGGACCAATTATTGTGGCAAAGCCCAAGAACAAAATTTCAGCAGGATGAGCATACGATGTCAAGCCAAATGGTGTAGCATATTCATGATGCACCCTATGGACATGCTTATACAACCATTTCATAGTACCCTATGCCCCAATAAAACACAAAATCCTTGAGAATGAACTAGAATACAATTTTTGATAAGATCACATGGGTGTGGAAGTGATGTTTTCCCATTCATCTAAAAAACAGGGTAGGAAAAATATCATAACAGTGGATTCGCATACATGATGCGGGACCATGCAAGATGCATTTCTCACGAGCATTAGGGGTGTTATTCTTTCTCTGAATTTTGTATTTGCTGAAAAATCCTGTTCTCTCAAACATATGGATGGAAGTCCAGAAAGGAAGAACACGCTTTCATGAAAAATGAACATAGCCAGTTGAAAGTCACTAAAATGGATGATTAGAAACTTTCAACAGGAATCGAGGGAAGCCATCGTCGACGGCTAGGAATCGAGAGAATCCATCATCGATGGCCAAATTCACGCCAAAATCGTGGGGAGAGGCACAATGGTGAAAGGGTGATGTCCGGTGGAGTCGGACCAGAGAGAGAGAGAGAAGGTTGAAGGAATGGAAACGAGGAGAAGGAGGAGCTGGGAGAACGAGGGGGGAAGAGTGTGAAGGTTTGAATGAAGAGCCTTTTCCTGCGCTAGATTTTGAGGAGAACCGTAGAGATGAGAGCAGGATCAGTTGAGTGAATTTGAACGCAAAGGAAGGAAGGGAATTGGAAGCCTTGCGTTCCTTTCCGCCTGGCGAAGAGATCGGTGCGCTGGCTCGTGGAAGGGGAGTGAGAGGGTCAACAAGAATTAGCATTATTAATGATAGTAGGAATCAATATTATTGATGATATGATTAAGCTAAGTACACATATCATTCAAATAAATAATAATTAGTAGGGTATCATTTTCATGAGAATCTATTAAAAAATTAACTAGTCAATTACTAATCTTATGTTCCACCTTTTATCTAACTACTTAAATTTTGAAAAAAAAATTGCTATTTAGAAGTTTACTAAAATGCTCTAAATTTTTTTATTTAAATTCAATATGGAAAAAAAGTACTTTGAATCTATGAAACTTGAACCTATTCTTGAAATTTTGTGTTTGTTGTGTGCTAGAAAACCATAGGTAGAAAAGTTTTCGCCTTAGCAGTTGGGAAATACAACACACAGTATTTAAAGAGTGAATAATAAAACTCAGAATTTACGTGGAAAACTCAAAAGAGGGAAAAACCACGAGGCTAGCTGAAAAGCTTCCACTATGTATGTTTGAGTACAAGATCTTCCGTCCGGGATTACCAGAGAAAGGGACAACAGTTGCTAGTAACAGACAATGTTGACGACGATGTTGACGACAATGTTGACGACGATGTTGATGATGATGTCAACGATAGTGATGATGATGATGCAACGGCGACGAGGAGGATGGCCGATGGCGGGCATGGCGTTGACAACCGTCGAGTGGTGGCACGATTGTGCTTGGAGGATATTTAGAGCTCTCTCCTCTCTCTTGCTTGGCCTCCCTTCTCCTTCCCTTCTCCTTCCTTCTCATATACAATTCTGTAATCCAGATCGAAAGATCTTGTACTAAACATACATAGTGGAAGCTTTTTACTGGGCTAGGCCCCGTAGTTTTTCCCTCTTTTTTGAGATTTTCCACATAAAAATTCTGGAGTTTTATTGTTCGCTCTTTAAATACCTGTGTGTGTGTGTGTGCTGGACTCCCCAAAGAAGCTAAGGCGTAAACTTTTACTCTACCGAACCGGTTTTCTAGCATGCTTTAGTCTGGAATCGATTCCCATTATTTCATCTTATATGACCAAGTTTCCCAACAAGATCAAAACCACCATCGAGGTGGAGCATTTCAAGCTTTTAAAGAGCAAGCAAAGAATGAAGATTCATCAAACTTTGTTCCTTGATTTTGTTCAAACCGGGGCAACTCTTACTCTAAGATCGCCATGTTAAGCATCTAATTGATTATCATCCCAAGAAACAAGTTAAAGTTGGAGGATATTTTAACATTGAGAAGAGATATAGCTTTGCAAACTATGATTTTCCAATCATACTCATGGAAAAACAAGGCTAAGGTTAAGGAGCAACTTTGGCTACAACCACAAATGGATATTTTAATCAACCTCTTCCATGCAGGTTAATGTCATCGAGCAAAGACTCTGACAAACAACCTAGGATGGGTCAAAAGGTCCTTGGTGGACTTCTCTTTCCATATAGGTTAATGTCATCGAGCAAAGACTCTGATAAACAACCTAGGATGGGTTAAAAGGTCCTTGGTGGACTTCCTACACCTCTTCCATAGTTAATCAATCGAGCAAAGACTCACAAACAACTTGGATGTCAAGGTCCTTGGTGGACTTCTACTACCTTTTGTGTTAACATCATCGTAAGACTCGCAAACAACCTAGGATGGGTCAAAAGGTCCTTGTGGACTTCCACCTCTTCCACAGTTAACGCCATCATTGAGCAAAGACTCGACAAATAACCTAGGATAGTCAAAGGTCCTTGTGGACTTTCCACCTCTTCCATACTGTGTTAACGCCATCGAGCAAAGACTCTAACAAACAACCTAGATAGGTCAAAGGTCCTTGGTGGACTTCCTATGACCTCTTCCATACAAGTTAACGCCATCGAGCAAACACTCGACAAAATAGGGGTCAAAAGGTCCTTAGTGGACTTCCACCTCTTCCATGTTAACGCCATCGGGTAACACTCGACAAACAACCTCGGATGGGTCAAAATCCCAATTCAACCTCTTCCATACTGATTAAAGCAAAGACTCCAAACAACCTAGATAGTCGTCTTCCTTGGATTCCTATGACCTCTTCCAAGCTTAACGCCATCTAAAAATCATACAACAACCTTGATAGTCAAAATCCTCGTGGATTCTCATAATTCAACCTCTTCCATACAAGCAACGCCACTGTAACACCGACAAACAACCTCGATAGGTCAAAAAATCTCGCGGATCTAATTCGACCTCTTCCATATAGTTAACGCCATCGAAGCCACAAACAACCTAGGATAGTCAAAAACTAGGGATTCAATTCAACCTCTTCCATACAAAAAAAGGTCCTTGGTGGGCTTTACGACCTCTTCCACGTTAACGTCGCCGAGCAAAGACTTCGACAAACAACCTCGGATAGGTCAAAATCCCCGGATTGATTCAACCTCTTTCATATGTTAACATCATCGAGTCACATAAACAACCTCGGATAGGTCAAAATCACCATCGTCGATCATTCCGGTGCACCGGTCGCTCACTGTCGCCCGATTAAAACCACCCGTCGGCCACCAATCCGATCGCCACGCGGCCGACTATAAACCATCTCAGCGGTCACCCTATCTCGCCGGTCGCGCGACCATCGCGGCAATCTTCGCGGTCACCACCATCGTCTGTCATCACTGCGGCTACTTCGTTGCCCGCGTCGACTGTCGCCCGATTGCCGTTGCCGACCACCCCCGTCGGCCGCCAACAGCGTGCCGGTCGCACCGTCGTTATCGTCGGTCACCACCACTACGCCAGCCGGTCACCAGCCACTACGTTGTCGGTCACCACCACCGATCATTCGGTAATCTTCTCCGGTCACCATCATCTCCGGTCATCGCGAATCGGCGTCGGTGCATGCTCATAAGCGGTTATCATTGCTGACCACCCCGTCGCCCGACCATTCGGTCATATTCATTGCGTCGTGGTCGCTGCCTTATCCTTCGGTTATCACCATGCGTCATTCGGTCATTGGCATTCGACTCCGGTCGCCGCGTATTCTGATCGCCGATTCGACCACCCCGTTGGCGTAATCCGGTCGGTCACGGTGCCACTATTGTAGGCCATCTCCGCCGGTCACCACTATCGTCTCATCGGCCCGACCATCGCGACAATCGCCGGCGGTCATCACCATTGTCGCGGTCATCTGCGCCACTACCACGTCGGTCGCCCGGCATGACAGCCGTCGCGATTCGCTGCACAACCCGTCGAGTAACCACTGGCGGTCACCGTACTACATCGCGGTCACTTCTGCGACCGGCAATCTTCACTATCGGCGTCGTCGCCATCGATTCTGCAGTTTCACCGTTCGACCACCTTGTCGTAGCGCCGCCGTCGGCTCGCATCGGTCGCACCGCAGACCATCGTCGGCAATCTCGCCGCCGCGTCGGTGTTATCCCTTCGCCGCCGCCATTGTCGAGCATTGCCGTCGACCCCAGTCTCCGGTTATCTTCTCCTTGATCGCCTCAAACCGGTCGGTCAAACCAAGGGCAGTGCTCTTTTGAGGAAAACTGGCGTATGAACTACGTCTTGATCGCCTCAAACCGGTCGGTTTGACAAGGCGATCACGCCTCTTTCGAGGGAAACCGGCTCGCCGTATGAATACGGGTCTTGATCGCTAAACCGGATGGTTGCCAAGCGGTTGGCGCCTCTTCGAGGAAAACAACGTAATCTGAGGTCTTGATCGCCTCAAACCGGACGGTCTTGGCGGTTGGCGCCTCTTCGAGGCCGGAACAACGGCGGCGTGTACCGTGGGTCTTGATCGCCTCAAACCCGACCCGTCATGGGTTGGCGCCTCTTCGAGGAAAACGGAACAATGACGTGTGGTCTTGATCGCCTCAAACCGGACGATGCCGGCGGTTGGCCTCTTCGAGGGCGGGCAACGGCGTAAATGCGGTAGATTGATCGCCTCAAGCGACGGTTCGCCCGCCGCCATGAGCCGCCCACCGGTATGTCCTTCCGACGTAGTTCGCACGTGGCCCACACGCCCGGCCCACGTATCCGCTTCCGGCCGCGCCAGCTCTGCGACGACCCGTGTTATTCGCCCCGCTCGCGCGTTCCCGTACAGCTCGCCGTTCGCGATCAATATTGCCCGTGACGCGCATCACGTTCCGCCCGCTCAGCGACCCAGAGGCAAGCCGGTCCGTGGTGTAACGCTTCACGCCCGTGTCTTGTAGCCGGCAATGGCTGAGGAACTCCGTTGCACCCGATGGGTCAGTAATCTGAAATCTACATTAGCATACCTATATGCATTTGCGGACGCATCGACTTAGTCATAATCTTGTGCTCTATGAAGATTCTCTCAAAATGTGTAGTTAATGGACTCAAATTTCATTGAAGAATTTGCTATTTTCAAGTATTTGGAGATATTTTTGAGCGATTGAGATAATGTCATCCAAAATAGAGGGGCAATATGACACTTAAAATATTAGTAGTTGAAACGAATCTTGATGTTAAAAGCAAGGCGATCCAGTTGGCGTGAGATCAACTCAAAATATCCTTAGAAATTTTGGGATATCGTTAAATCCTAAATAGCTCTCAAATATGAAGTGTTTATAGTCAAATCGGCGTCTCGACGGCGGTTCCAACAAGCCAAAGATCTTACAATTGACTTCATTTGAGCATTCAAATGCAATACATCATATGATCAAGGGGATCATTTTGAGCCGTTCGATGAAGTGGAGGAGTACGGGTTTTGCATATATTCTGACCACTCCTTCAATCTATAAAAGCCTCATTCCTCATATGAGGAGGCCAGTGAAGGAGAAGGAGGCCAAGCAAGAGAGGAGAGCTCTAAAGATCCTCAAAAGCAATCGTGCCATCGGCGGTTGTCACCATCGTCCCGCCGCGCCGTGATCCTCGCTATCGTCGACCATTGCGGTCATCATCACCGATCACTATCGTTGACATCGTCAACATCGTAGTCAATATTGTTGTCAACATCGGCGTTACATTCTGCATATACTTTCGTATATAATTACATCCGGTATCGGAAGATCTTGTACTCACGAAGCAGATACATAGTGAAAGCTTTTCGGGCTAGGCCCGTGGTTTTCCCTCTTTTGAGGTTTTCCGTAAAATTGAGTTTTATTGTTTACTCTTTAAATACATGTGTGTGTCTTTGGATTTCCCAAAGTAAAATTTTACTCTGCTGGCGGTTTTCTACCACGCCAAGTAGTATCATTTTCATGAGAATCTATTAAAAATTAACAAGTCAATTACTAATCTTATGTTCCACCTTAGCTTTCATCTAACTACTTAAATTTTGAAAAAAATTGCTATTTAGAAGTTTACTAAAATGCTCTAAATTTTTTTTATTTAAATTCAATATGGAAAAAAAAAGTTCTTTGAATCTATGAAACTTCTAAACCTATTCTTGAAATTTTTGTGTTTATAATTTTTTTTAAATTGTTGTCAATTAGGAGTAATTATATCTTATTATTTCTACCGAGATCATGAACACCTAATCATAAAATTAATTAGTCATATTTTTATATACTAATTAGAATTTAGGTTACATTTTTTATTATCTCTCTGATGATTTTAAATCCTCAAATATCATATGTTTAAGTCTTTCAAATATCATATTTGAAAGACTTATTTACTTTTCTCTACTTGTTTACTTTTCTATACATCACAATAGATTTTAAATTAGGAGTGATCAGTTCACAACTAAATTTAACATTGAGAAAGTAAAAAGAAATAAATAAATTAATAATAAAACAAACTTTATTTTAACAACATAATATTAAAAGAACGGCATAAATTTACCATAAATCTAGAATTCAAATACTTATTTCAATATTTGGATACAAAACACAAACAAATAAATGAACATATATATAATTTTTTAGAAAATATAAAGAAAAAGAAAAGTGTGCACCAAAAATATTCTCATCAAATTATTATCTCTTTCTTCTTATTCTCCTGAGTTAAATCTTCTTCACACATTCATAAACTAAAAAAAAAATCTAAAGAAAAATACCCCCTAAAATACAAAATAAGTAAGTTAAATACTCTCACTCACATTCCTCCTCAGTTAATAAATGCATGTCATGAAAACCTCTTCAAAAATTTATTTCATATCTCTCCAAACTAACTCTGAACTGTTTCAAAATTGAATCTATCAACATGTAGCACTACAACTTTGTAGCACTTAGGTGCATGTGGCTCTCTCTAATTTATGGCTTCAAATCACTAGTTTTAATGCCACGATGCTGGGTCTAGCATTGCAACACTGTAAAACAAGCGTTGCAATGTTATCTCTTATATTTTATGTTTGAATTTTTTGAAACTATCATCATAGCATTGCAAGACTAGTATCGGTAACTGCATTAATTAATTTTAGTATTTTTCTTTCTTTTTTTCTCCAATAAGAGATATTTTATTATAAACACTTAAAATTAAGAAATTAAATAATTAATTAATAGTTTTGACTTAAAATGTGTGACAATTTCACTGTTATTTTATTATCATGATAACAAGTAACAATATTAGTAGAAAACAAGTGTAAGTGTTGGTTTTAATGAGATGTGATACTTATTGGCAATAGTGTACATCAGTGCTATTGGAGGAAATAGACATCAATATTAATACATGTGGGCATCAGTGATGGTGGGAACTATTACTATTAGTAATGATAATATGTAAAGGTTGATTTTTAGTCTTCATCTTGATAGTTAGCATTAACATAATAAGCAATAATAAGCATTGACCTTAGTGTCTATAATGCGACAAATGGCTAATTAGTATTGGTGGCAATGGTAGGCATTGGCCTTATTAACAACTACAACCAATAGCTTTGTAGCAACTATGGAATTGATATTATGTTGATGACAAGTGTCTATTATATTATTGATAGCATACAATAATCATAAGTTTGTTAATTGATCCCTAAATTGATCTTATAAAAAATTCTAAATATAAATATACTTTTTTATTAAGTCTACTTGGACTTGGATCAAGATTTTTTTTTATATTGTTAGATTTAAGTTTGATCTAAAATGGATCCTAGTCAAAAAATTGTTTGGCTCATATCTGATCAATTCATTAACCAGTCAAATATTTGCTTTGAATCTATCCCCAACCCATCTTACCCATTTATTACATATATTATGCAATATTTTGGATTAACAATATGAATCCTTTAGCTCAATTAACATGACTAGAACTGGCCTAGCCTGAACTAGAATTATGATCAAGTCAAATTCAGATTTATTTTGAGTTATTTTGATCGACTTGAACCCTACTCAAATAATTATTGAGTTAGCTCTTTGGGAACAAACTTGATCCAAATAGTAAATAGGTCAACCTAATCGAGTTTAGTTTAATGCAATCCACTTCTAAATTTAAGATTAAAGGTATAAATCCTTGCATAAAATTAAGTTGCTACAAACCAAATCATGGAAATGGTTAAATACACATTATCTTAATCGTTCCTACAAATGCTTCACTCAACTCTGTTATATATCACCACGTGTGTGTGATTCTCGATATTCTCCTGTTGTTGAAATTCCATCTGTTTCAGTACCATACAACTTAAACCAAATGGCAAGTTCTTAAAGTAGAGATAAATTTCTGTGGAATGACACAGTCTCCTTCTCCTTAGCTGAAATAGTTTTATTTGATGATCTAATCGTTCATTGTGCTAAACTACTGTGCTTCAAATTTTCCTAATCACTCACTATTCTATTGCTTGGTTTGCCTTGACAGCGAAAAAATTGCTAACAATTTGAGGAAAAGAGATCTGAAAGTTGCAACTTTGTATAAAATTTATCCAGCGCAAGTTCTTTAGAAGGCATATTTCTAATCTCATTCTTGGAAGGAATTTTATATATCAATTTTTTTTTATATTTAAAAAATATTTTAAACACTTTTAATACTAGTATATATGTACATAATTATTTTAACATAATTTTAAAAATATATAATTCTTAGCTTTTTTTTTCAAATTTCTTTAATTACTCAAAATATTCTTGTACATATATTATGTATGCATTGATGTTAAAAATATTTAAAATATCTTCTAAATTTTAATAAAAAAGGAAAAAAATTAGTGTACAAAATATGTACATCAAAAATTAGGACTTTAAGCTCTATGTCTGAAATGTAGTATTAATTTCTAGTTTGAGAGAGAGAGAGAGAGAGAGTTATCTCAGTTAAAGGGCTCGATCATCAGAAATAACCACCAACCTGCAACATCATATATCTTGTCTTATCTCATCTTCATCACTATCATCATTATCTAGAAAAGGGCGTGCTCTCAAAATCTCTTTGGAATGAAGCAAGTTAATCGATTATTATATTTGTGATTGAATTTACTTAATATCTCTAATCATTAAAAAAAATCATTACGTTTGCATTAATCTCATGAACATATTCTTAATCTCACATAGCTTGGTTGAATGATTATCATGGGTATTAAGTATGGACCTAGCATTGGCGCATTGCCCGATTTTTCTTTTTCTTCTTTACTGAATTTTTTGAACTGTCTCTTCTCACTTTTATGAGAGGAAAAGAAATGCAAAAAAAAATTATGCTGCTCAACAAAGAACTATTAAAATTTTACGATCTGTTTAAGATCAATTTTATTTTATGTTTTTATAATTTTATGTTATTTTTAATAATAAATTTATTTAAAATATTTAATTTTATTTTTAAAATACTAAAAATATTTTTTTTTTTTGAGCATTTCTTAAAATTACTATCATTATCAAATATATTTTATTTAAAATAAAAATTAATTAATAATAATCCCAAATGTATCTTTAAATTGACGATATTATGAGTGAGATAAAAGAGAAACTTAGAAATTATGATGGAATATTATATAATTATTGCAGCCATTTTTTTCTCAATATTTTTTTTTTAAAATAAGATAGATAATAAGGCGAAACTTTAGAAAAAATTTTATAGGTTCAATAGATCCAGGTAATAGATTTGTGAATATTATAAATAAACTATTAGACATTGAATTAGCCTTAAATAACATATTGAGTATAACTACATTTCTCAATATATATATATATATATATATATATATATATATATATATATATATATATATATATATATACAAATTATTGATTAGTTCTTGTAATAGGTGGATTAATCAATTTTAAAAAATTATCATCAAGTATTTGAAAAGGATTTAAGCGAGTTCCCCTTGACTTATATTGGTGTTTTGTATCCAACCACAATTTAAGGCTTAGCATTTACAAATATGGCGTGAGTTTATGATTATATTTATTTAATATTTTAAAAAAACTTTTATTATTAAATTAATATAATAATAGCATGAGATAGATTTTTCTGAAAATTTGTAATGACTCAAATTTCGGTAATATGCTACTTGTGTTTATGAGGATGCTCAGGTGGCTGAGTGGTTTTACTCTTAGAGATAAAATACGAAATGAGTATGTTCGAGAAAAAGTTGGAGTAGCTCCAGTGGCAGATAAGATTAGAGAGAGTCACCTTAGATGGTTTGGCCACATAAAGCGTCAATCCGATGACCCGATTAGGAGAGTAGATGCATTAGATTTGCCTTATGTTAAGAAAGGTCGAAGTAGACCTAAAAAGACTTGGTTAAGATGTATACAAAATGACCTTAGTATACTTGAATTAAATGAGAATTTGATACATAATAGGACAAAATGGAGACAAAGGATTCATGTAATCGACCCCATTTAGTGGGATAAAGGCTTGTTGTTGTTGTTGTTGTTGTTGTTGTTGTTGTTGTTGTTGTTGTTGTATGCTACTTGTGTTAATCTTTTTTTTAAATTTGAGCGAAATTGTTCACAAACTTAGAATATAATGAAGTTTTAAGGACTTGAACTTAAAAAAATTTAAAAGATTATCTCTCAATCATTAAGTTAAGATATTTTTTTTAATTTAATTAATAAATAATTTAAATTATATTATTATTATTATTTTATTTTATTTTTTATTTTGGAAAAATGAGGGTTGAGCCCAATTAAATTACCCATGGAAAGAAGTACCAAAGGATCCAAAAAACAACGACTCAGAAGGACTAGGCAGCTGGCGATGCACCTACAAAGCGATCATTCTGGTTGCCAATCTAAAAAAACATCCATTCCTAGAAAAAACCCCAGTATAACAGGGAAGGATAACGAATCTTCAATAGCTGAAATATGAGAATAGACAGTTTCAGACAGCGTAACAACTAATAAAAGCAACCTACAACAGTAGAAAAACTACCCCAAGGATACAACCACTAACATCAGGCCATCCAGGAAGGATCACAAGGCTGATGGTGGTACCTTAAAATTAATTCAACTCATTCTCGTCCACGAACAATTATATCTATAAATTCCTATCACCCCCAGACACCCAGCAGAAAAAAAAAATAAATACCAAAGTCTTCATCACACCGAGGACTAAAATCAGCATCATATCCTCCATAATTCCTCCACCTTTCCAAGATAATAGAGATAGAGGTAGGCCAAGTGGATTTAAATTTCCAACGTCTCAGTTTAAAGGCTACTCTTGTTGTAATCTTCATGCAAAGAGAAGTATAAGATGAATCTTGCTTTTGAAATAACCTATTATTCCTTTCACACCAAATGATATAGACAATAATCTCAACAATCAAGAGATACAGCCTCCTCGTGGCCTTATGCTTAAGTGTAGAAGAAGCACCAATACTTACTGTAGATTGGGTTGAAAAAGAAAAAACTCATGTTAGGAAGAAGGTTTCTGAGAAGCTTAAAGGAGAAAGGATAGCAAAAATATGTGCATGAGACTCCATTTCTCTATGGCAAAATCAACATTCTAGAATAGGGCCGAGACCCCTGTTATGAAGCACATCAGAACATTTGAGCCCTTCAATATAGGCCATCCATCATAAAATGGTATAGTTGATAGCATACCCTTTAAACCAAATGTCTGTTGTCCATTCCACAGCTGGTAAATGAATAAACATAGAGTCCAAAATCCTTCTATTGGAAATATTCTTCTCACCATTCTAATTAAAGGAATTTGGCCCCGAAGAGAGAGGGACAAGGCTGATAGAATTATAACATGATGGATATCTGTTTTGTAGCTCCTCTGGGAGAAGCTAGTTTTGATGTATGATTAAGGAGTTGAGAGGGGAATTATGCAGGAGATTAAATTAATAAAAATTATTAGGCCCATAAAGCTCCAAAAGGGACTTTCCCTGACACCATGAGCCAAATAGAGAGCAAGATGTGCCATCCCCAAGATTGAAATGTACCTCTGAATCGAGAAGCATTTTGTTGGAGATCCCTCCATAGGGCAAAGGCATGAAGAGATTTGTTCCAAGGAGAGCTATACTTGTTCCCACACCAAGTAGCCAACAAGGTTTTCCGATTCAACACTTTTCATAAGACCTTCATTTTACAAAGAGTGATAATTGTATTTACTAATTTAATGCCAATCCCACTCTTTCCTCTAGGCAAAGTAGTCCTGGACCAATAGATTAAATGCAGCTTCCTAACTGTATCACCATGAAAAAAGAATTTTGCTGTAATGGAGGAAATCTTTCTTAGGATACATTTAAGAAATGCTAAGCCCCTCAACCAATAAGCTAGGTAGCCATTTATCGAGGACCTTATAAGTTGAAATTGCCCCAATAAGATAGCATCTTAGACTTCCACCCAGCCAAGATGAAAGCTTATCTAGTAAGGGTGCAAAGTGATTTGTCTTCAGAGCTCCAGCAACTAAGGGAAGGCCCAAATATTTGAACAGGAATTCTCCTCTTTGAATGCCCAATATACTATTACAATGATTAGCTTCCAATGATTGCTTAGAGAAACATATATGATATTTGTAGTGATTGACTTCCAAACCAGTAAAATAAGAGAATAGGGTCAAAGAATCTTGCAGTGATAAAATTTGTTTGAGTACCAACTTCTCCTAAGATAAGTATGTCATCTAAAGGAGATGGAAAATGGAGCAATTACTTGAGGCAGCGGCATAAAATTAGAGTTCAAGACACTCTCATCCATGATGTAGGAGAAAACATCCATTATGATAGTGAAAAGGAAAGGGGATAACGGGCACCCCTACCTTAGTCCATTTGCAAAAGGAAAAATAACCTTTAGTTTGTCCATTGAAAATAATGGAAAAAGGGATATCAAATATACAAGCCTCCACCCATTTAAGAAATATATGTGGGAACCATTTCTGAAGGAGTTTGTGGAGAAGAGCTTTACAGTTGTCATAGTCGAAGGCTTTTTTGAGGTCATGCTTTAAGCAGAATGCATTTAGATTGCTCTTCTTCTTAAAGTTAGCACAAATCTCTTGAGCCAAAGTAATATTACCTGCAATATCCCAATGTTTTATAAATGCTGACTGTGCATGATGAATAATACTAGGAAGAATTAGTTTAAGCTTGTTTGCGAGGACTTTAGCGAGTACTTTATAAAAAATATTGCACAAAGAAATAGGTCTAAAATCAGGCAAAGAATTGACATGCTTAAGTTTAGGAATTAAAGTTATAATGCTATGTTTAAACAAATTTGGGAGTTGCTGTGTCTTGAAGAAATGATGTGAGGCTAGCACGAATTTCTTCCCAATAATATCCCTACTTTGGATAAAATTTTTTGATGTAAATCCATCAAACTTGATTTATTCCATGGCAAGCAGTGGTTATCTCTTGATAAGAAATGAGGTTCCCAAGATCAACATAATGTGTTGGTGAAATGGTCTTAGGGATATCTATAGTGAAATCCAAGGTAGAGCACAGCTTATTGAATAATGAAGAGTAGTAATTGCAGATTTCATCTGCAATCACACTAGGATTAGTTAGGACTCCCTTATCTGTGCATAATAATTTAATGAGATTGGCATTCCTCTTCTCCTTGATGGAACAATAAAGAAACTTGAGATCATCATCTGCATGAGTTAACCAAAAGTGCTTGGCCCATTGTTGAATCCAAAGACTCTCTTTTTTTTTTTTTTGCAGACTCTGTATATATGGAATTTATATCCTGAATATTGTGTAGAAAAGTGGTATTTAGAGGATCACCTTCAAGAAGGTTCAAGCAATGCTCCCCAGCCCTCTTTAGATCTTTTAATTGCTTATCAAGTAGAGCTCCCAAAAAAAGCTCTAAGGGATTCTTTTACCTTAAGTTTCTTAAATAGCACAAAAGAGGAATCACCATTAACAAAGGGCACCATGCTCTTTTAAAATTGAGAAAATGGGGATGAATCACCCTATGGTTGAAACATAAACCTATGAGGCTTCTGTTCATATTCTTGCAATGAGACAATCAGAGAAGAGTAGTCAGATGAGAGATGGGGGGTTACCTTGTAGAAGGAAGAAGGAAAATGATCCAGCCATGTAATATTACAGAGTGCTCTATCTATATTGGTTTTGATCGAATGTTCCATTCTTTGATTAGACCAAGTGAAAAAAAAGGCCTGTACTAGGAAGGTCAAGTAACTCTGCTTTGTTCACACATTCATTAAAGTTTATTAAAAGATTAGGGGGGATAGGGTTGCCACCTTCCTTTTCATGAGAATAAAGAACACAATTGAAATCTTCCAAAAGTATCCAAGACATGTCCATAAAAGCAAAGAAAAGATGAAAATAATCCCACAAAGATCTTCTATCCCTTGCATCATTATGTGCATATATCCATGTGACACGGAACCAGAAAGAAAGAAGAGGAAATAACTCTATGAATGAACTGAGAAGTGATAAGGAGGGGAGTAAAAGAGATGACATTGGAATTCCATTTCAGTCAAATGCATCCATAGAGAATTCCTGCTTAATTTGAATTCCAAAAGGCAAAACATATCCAGATTAAAGTCCTTAATCATTCTTAAACAATCGGCCTTCAGCCAAGAGTCCCCTTACATTCCAACATCCAAGCTTGGGAGATCTCATATGCAATAATCAGTGATTTTTCCCTTTCTTCTTAGACTTTGTTGCTAAGAAGGTGAGGGTAGAGGGAGACTTAGACATATCTTTATCTTGTACAATTTTCCCTAGCATTTTTGTGAGAGAATCCAAGGACATCGGCATTAGCTTTGAGGAGAAGTGCAGATTAGGTGGTAATGTAATTAGAGTTTCAATTAGAGGTCACGGGAGGGTCAATGGTCACGAAGGAGGATCTCATCCTCTAGATGAAGGTGGTGCAGGAGTGAATTAAGGTGGTTAATGGGGTTGGAACTTTGAGGAGAAGGTTTCATCCTTGGGTCGTCATCCAAAGAAGTAGAAGAAGGGATCATTGCACCGTTTGGTAAGTTCTGTTAAATATTAGAAGGGATCATTTCAACATTATAAGACTGGATCTGAGTGGTGTTCTCAGTGGACAAACTAGTTAAGACAGTTGTTTGCTACAGATTAGTTTGCACTTGGGTGCGCCTGCTTCTACTTCAACCACGAGCCAAAGGGCGCACAGCAGGATTAAGGGGAAACTGGGAAGCAGTATGTGAAAATGTAGAGCACTTCCCACATGCCAGAGGCTTCCAATCATAAATGATAGACTGCTCGAACTTTTGTCCATTGAGATTCATGATAACTGAATCTGGAAGAGGAGAAGAATGGTTAATTTGCACACATATTCTAGCAAAAGTAAGTCGGGACTTGGACGCCATCAGATTATCTACCACAAAGGGAATACTAACTTTGCTCGCCACCTTAGAGAGCCCTTCCTCATTCCAATAGTACAACGAGAAGTTCAGAAGTTTAATCCATAGAGGAAAATCAGAAAAATTCTCCTTGACTGATCGGAAATCCCATGACCACTTTTTAAAGATAAAAGGTCTCCTGTTTAGAAAACAAGACCCACTCCCCCAAACCAGATCAAAATCTTCTTTGCAGGTAAATTTAAACAAGAAAAAGTCCCTCTCAAGAGTGAGAAGATCCCACTGGCCTTTGAAAGACCATTTGTTTTTGATAGCCGCCGTCGAAGGCTTTCTTTCCAATGGCATGGCCGACTAGAGAAAGTTGCCATTCTTTCTTGTTAGTATCAAGCTCAGCCTTTGAGAAACAAATTTCCTCATCTGATGAAGGAATATAGGATAGGGAGAGTGACTTTCTGGAAGCATTATGAGAGTTCAAGAGCTCCTTCCAATTGAGAATGGGGCAGCCGGAGGGGTAAGGGAATCTAGAGTTAGGGGCCAAGAATGGAGCCCGAAGTTGGGTTAGAAGAAAGAGGAAAGGAGGAAGTGGAGGCTATATCAAGGTTCATGTCGGCAGAGAAGGGAATAGAAGAGGACCAAGGGAGCAGAAATGCTCAAGGACTAGGACCTCTGGAGGCCAGAGAAGTGAGGGGCTGAACCGCGAACTAAAATGAGTAAGATGTAGCGAACCTTCCATCAAGATCACCCAAAGGAACATCAACCAACATCGCTGGAACCAGGAGATGAAAACTCTAGCTCTCATTCGCACTGGACTCGTCTATCTCACGACCTTCTCATTTTGAAGCTATGCACATTTCCTATTCAAATTATTTAGAACTTTCCAATAACAGCTTATTCTTACAATCCCATTAAAATCTGTCAAAGATCTTTCCAATAGATTATGCTGACATCACTATATTATCTCTTAGCTCAGTCTATACATTTCCTTTACTGTTGAAAAATTTGCCCCACACCGCTCTCCATACTACAATTCTTGTTGTTTTTGGGTTTTTGGAGGAAAAGCATGGTAACCATTGTTAAGAGCTAGTGTGAAAAAATAAAAAAAAATTGAAAATAGAGAGAAAATAATTTATTTATAATTAAATATGCAGATAAATTGAATTACTATTAAATATTACTTAATATAAGTTAATTTATAAGTTTGATGTCAATATGAATATATATATATATATATATACATGACATAATATATGTATAATATATGAGTATGTAGAAACATAACATATGAGCAATTGAGCATGTGTATAAAAATGTGTAATTTTATGTATATATATAGACATAATTAAGTTACTATCAATTTGAATACAACTAAACTAGACATTGATTGTATTTAGCCGATTAAATAACAAATTTATAAATATTAGTTGAGCATAAGCTAATTATCAAGTTGAATATATCCAATAAGAACAATAAATTTTTTGAACAATTCAAAGGTGTCCATATATATATATATATATATATATATATATATATATATATATATATATATATGTATATATAATTACATAATTATTTATAGATTTTTGATTAATTATCTATATTTAATTATTTTTTTTATAAGCGTCTTTAAATTCAATGTGAATTTCCTTGGAAATATTTTATAATGCCTCTTTTCTAATTATCATATATTTGGGAAGAAGAGATGGGCACTGAATTATCAATTAATAAAATTAGTAGTACATTGGAACTCAAGTCAACAAAGGAAGAAGAAGTTGCAATCTTTACCTTTGGTTTCTTTTTGCATGCCACTTGTATTTTTTATTTTATTATATTTTTTGCGAGAAATGAGAGCCTCGCCTAGTTTTCATTCAAAAAAAAAAGATTACAGAATCAAGGACAAGAAGATATAACTTGGACATTATAATAGAAAAGGTAAGAGATAAAAAGAAACCCTATACCAACTTTAAGTAAACATATACCCCAAAATGAAATCAACAAAAGGCAAATCAATTAGAATAAAACAAAAGGAGACTCAAAGGAGTTGAGCTTCACCGACCAACAAGTTGAAGGATATCTGCATTGACTCAGGGAAATCAGCACAACATAGCTGAAATAGTCCCACAAGATAATTAGTAGAGTAGAAGGAAGAATATAGCTCATCCAATCGGGAAAAGGTACAATCATGACTCGACTTCCAGTTGAGTCGATGGCAAATGCTGGAAAAACATCATTGCTCAAAAAAAAACAAAATCAGGGAGGCCACTTGTTAGCAATTTCTAATATAATCAAATTCCCACTTTAGGCTAAGAATAAAACCCAAAATGTCAAAGCAGCCCATCAAACGTGTGATCATTCTCGAAGACAGGAGAAAAGAGACCATCCAACCGCCAACCGACTAGTAACCAACAATAAAGTATGCAAGTAACAGATTAAGAGTAATATAGCGAATGAATGCAATCCGGCAAGGTTCCACGAATTTTCCATTTGATACTTTTCTGTCTAACGTCAAAACAAATCTTAGATATAATAATGTTAGTAGACATTGCTTTAGACTAAAAAATACAAGAATTTCATTCCAGCCAAATGAAGTGAGTTGTAGCGGAAACAGCAAGGAGGAAGTACTTCTTCATAACCTTACAATTCAGCTTATCAGCGTGTGATAAGACCTGCTCAAGAGTGCATCCCATGAGGAAGAAATTCTCCATAGGGATGCAAGCTTTAAGAACATCCATAGCATAAATGCAATCAAAGAAAAGGTGAGAAAGTTTTTCTATTGTGTGACAGAAAGCACACCATGGATCAACATTAATACTTCTATGAATTAGAAAATCCTTAGTTTTAATCTGCATGATAATTCTCCAAGCAAAATGTTGCATATTTATAAGAATGACCTTTAAACTAAATATACTTCACCAACCCGGTTTAGGAAGGCTATAAAATAGGAATAGGTGAGTAGATTTGCGGCTGTAGCAGTCTTTAGAGAGCCAAGAGCAGCATGCAGAACTATAAATAATGGGAATCGGTGATCAAAGTAAGACGACAATGGACAAATTATAAGGCAAATTCAGAGTTGTTGCAAATAACTTCAACCACCTTAGTATGTAAAGGATAGTCAAACCAAGTGAACATGATGCCACCAAATGTGTGGTAAAGAAGATCCACCAAGCCACGGATCAAGAAGAAGGAGAGTGAGTTGTTATTGGTCACGAAAGAGAAGCGTCTTTAACTCTTCCTCACACCGCAGATCTTTGCAAAGCGAGAAGAATTGGTAGTGAGATTATTCCAAAAGAAAATTTCTTTCCTAGAAACCAAGTTGAAAGAAGGGAGTTGAGTTGTAGATCCTCCATATCATTTTATCTTTGCTCATCGTGAGATTATCTAGAGAAGGGATACCAGCCACCTAAGAGAATAGGCTTGGCAAGTTTAGCCCAAGATATGGGAATAAGCTTATTCTCATTACCATTATTATGAAGAAAAGCATTAACCAAACTGGTTATTTTCTTCCTTAAGCCTTTAGGCAGAGTGATAGATCTGCACCAGTAATGAAAATAATTCTAGCAAGTGTAACACATAAATTGCATCCTTCCGACGAATGAGAGAATATTTCGCTTCCAGCCATTAAACCAATGAGAGATCTTATCCAGAATTTTTGAACAATCAGAAAGTTTACATCTTGAATGAGATATAGCAACTCCAAGATAATCCACGGAGAGGTTTATGAGTGAAACCCGAATATAGATGAAAGCATGAAAATCCAATCAACTATTTGGAAAAAGTTATAACAGATTTATTTGTGTTGTAAGCAGGTTAGATTCTCTATAAAACAAGTGAAGTATCATAGAGGCAATTTATATTATCAAGTCCGCTTTTCCAAAACTAGTAAATCATCTACATAAATGAGGTGAGAAATAATGCAATTGTTCTTCCAAATAGGTTTGAAAAATTATCAGCGAGTTTTTCCAAGAGGTGAGAGAAGGCATCTATTGTGATGGAGAAGAGATAGGGGACAAGGGGCACCCTTGTCTAAGGCCTGAAGAGGAAGGAAGTAGCCTCTCAATTCACCATTTATGATAATAGAGAAGGGCACCAAATCAATGCAAGCTTTAATCCAATTAACAAGGTAGGAGAAAAGTTAAGAAGATGTAATATGGATGATAAAATGTCTATTAACATTGTCAAAAGCCTTTTTCAAATCAATCTTTGCATAAAAGCTTTTCAGATAGCTACTGTGATTGAAACCATGCAGGATTTCTTTGACAAGAATAACATTATCCACATTATCATGACCTTTAAGGAAAGCAACTTGAGCCAGATGGATAAGGGAGGGAAGAAGTACCTTCATTCTTTTGGCTAGGAGTTTAGCTATCACCTTATAAAATATGTTGCAAAGTGATAGTGGTCTATAATCACTAATATTTTCAGCATGAGAGCCTTATGGATAAGGTAATAATGGCGGTGTGCTTGGCTCTAAGGGAAAGCTTAGAGGTAGAGAAAAATAATTTAATGACTTCCACTAGAAGAGCAAGTGATGTCCCATGTATCCATAAAAAACTTAGAAGTAAATCCATCAGGACCCGGAGCCTTGTTGGAGCTAATAGAAAAAATAGCCTTTTTGATTTCTTCAAAAGTGAAGGGAGTAATGAGAGTATCTCTTCCTTGCTAGGATAAATGAGGGCCAATGGGAATATCTAGCCAATTAGAGCAAGTGGAAGCTGTGGGGCTATTGCGCAAGCGAGAGTAGTATGCTAAGGCCTCCTTGGCAATTTCATCTTGTGTATTAAAAATGTTTTTCTACTTTTTGTGCTTTGATAAAGAAACTTTATATCATTCTCCCCCTTAGAGAGCCAAGCACATTTGGCACGTTGGAACACAAGCTTCTCACAAGAGATGACCTCACTAAGACTAGTAAAATGATAGCATGAGAGGAGAACTTAACAGGTAGGGTTAGATTCAAGAGAAATGTAAACCTCATCCATTTGTCTCTTTAAATCTGAAATTTTGGAATCAATAAAGCTGGAAGAATTTCATTTGATAGCTTTCAAAGCTTCTTTCACCCTTTGAAGACTGCTGGACAATGTTGAGAAAGTCAGGGAGAGAGCTCCAATAATTCTTGTACACAAAATGATGTTTCAGCTTTGGAGTGGCACCGAAAGAAAATAAAATGGGGGAGTGATCGATGTAGAGGAGTCCTTACTTTCCAAAAGATAAAGGAAAATCCATTGACTATTACAAAACACTCGATCAAGAAGGCATCGATTGGGTTTGAGCTTTATTGATTAACCTAAAAGAGTCCCTTATTGCAACTCAATAAGACCGAATTGATGATGCAATGAAATCCTTAAGTTTAGAAGGAATGGGAAACCTCCTCCCATTTTCTTCATAGGATTACTAACAGTTGAAGTCACCCATAATGAGCCGGGCTCAGATAGATGGGGTGAGAAAGTAATAATGCCATAAATCTTTCCTCTCATGATTACTATTTCCTGCAAAAACAAAAGTGACAAGAAAAGATCTAGCAGATTTAGTAGAAAAACGTCCATGAATGAGCTAAGGGTGAGAAAGCAATGCCGAGAAGCTAGTCACTGCCGCATTCCATTTAAGCCAGATACGACCATTGGGGGCATCATTGAAGTTATGGTAGCAATCTTCATTTTTGAAAATTTGAAGTTTCTTAGTTTCAAAAACATTGAAGGGGGAGAAGGAGGAGATTTTAGTCTCCAGCAGACACAACACATCAATTTGATTGTCATTCACAAATCTCCTATAATCAGTGACCCTAGAGTCACTATTAAGGCCTCTTACATTCCAAGAGGCAATATTGATGAGACTCATAATTATTTCTGACCTTGGGAGGATGTACCCCCTTTTGGTCAACCTTTCTTGCATGTACTTGTTGACATCAAAGAGATGGAATTTAGGTTGGAAGCCTTCAAAAGATCATATTCAGATTCAGTGTTCTATTTGGATATGGATGTAGAAAGATTTTGGACTATGCTAGGGGAGGTAGTGGAGGAAGGAAGTTCCGATTGAATAGGGTTGTCCTCAGAAGGCTCATCATCAGCGCTAGAGTCAGATTCTTTAGCCATGGATCCCACATTATTAGGAGGATTATACAGCGAAGATGGAGGGTGGTTAGAAGCAGGCAGAATGGTTTGAGGTATGCTAGCCTCTCGGGGACGGGATGGAGCCATACAGAGGTTATTTCTGGATCGAGAGAAAGTCGCAGCAGAGGAAGGTTTATAGTTTGGAGAGGATGGGCAGTTGGAAGGACTATGGGCAAAAGTGTTACATAAGCAGCAGGGAGTGGGTTTCCATTCAGAAAACAGTTAAACCAACAGTTTACCATTTAGATAAATTATAATGGAATTCGGGAGAGAGGAACTAGTAAAAGTCTGTATGCACACACACGTGCAAAAGTGAGTCAAATATCATTAGCTATGAGAGGGTCAACAGTGAGGGGGTTGCCAATTTTGCTTGCAATCTTGGAGATATCCTTTTCTGACCAACAACAGAGAGGTAGATTAGGGAGCTTAATTTTTTTTTTTTTTTGGATGGGTATCCACCCAACACCTCACCTATCTTGTGGGTGGGGATGTTATTATGACTAATCCCATGGGGCCATAAGTGGCACATTCATCACCCACCCGTACCGGGTCCCCACTTGATTTCCTGAAGGCGCCTCCGCTCTGAAGAGGAATCAAATGTGGTAGATTAGGGAGCTTAATCCATATAAGAATCTCTTTAGAATCTTCACTAATAGGGATAAGTCTGGTGACCATTTCTTAAATAAAAAAGGTCTACCCAAAATGAACCATGGACCACCATTGAAAACCATCTCCAAATCTTCATCGCAGTTAAAATTGAAAAGAAAAATCCATTAAACAAGAAATTAGATCAACATTACCATGCAAGTTCCAAACCTTCTTGATGGCACGAAGGAGACTATCATAGAGCAGGCGTTTCTGGGCATAACCCACCAAAGCTTTGTTCCATTGCTTGAACCAATGGCGATTTCCTTTGAGAAGGACATGAATCCTCAAGGGGATGTAGCTAGGTTGAAGGGGTTGGATTTAGGGGCATGGGAGGAAAGAAGAGATTTACAATTCAAAGAAGTAGAAAGGGGGAGTGTGCGGGGAATCCCCAAATTAGAACTAGAAGCCATAGAGAAATAGGGAAGGCAGCCTTCGGCCTCCCATGGAGCTCGAGCTCGATGTGAAAGATCCAATGAGCGGATCTTGCGAAATGGTGGAGGCGAGAAAGCCCTAGGACCATGCCACTTGTATTACAAGCGGTACCTTTTCTCTCTGTTGAAATTACTATGACCCATCCCTTTCCATCATTTTCCTCGTTCTAATTTTGGCATTTGAGTGAATTTAATCATAAACTCATACACATATATATATATGTAAGAACTTGAACTCAAGACATTTTGGTTGAAAGTTAAAGCTCTCAACTATTAGGCTAAGATGCCTTATCGCTATCCATTTTCAATGCAAAAGTAATAATTTCTTCTGGATTTTCCCTTTTTTTTACTTTTGAATGGTTAACCTTCATTTTCTATAGGCAAACGAAAGCTATATTTTATGTTGTCTTGGGTTATTTAATGTTACTCTATTAAGCCTTGAACAAAATTCTCTGCTTCAATCATGGAGAATCCATAATTCCTTGAGCTTTATTGGAAGTTATGTGAATTTTATGACCTTGATTTTAAGATCCAAAGCTTTTACTTTTTTGGCCTTTCACTTTTCTGTTCATCAATCATATGGAGATAAAAGCTATGGTCTTTTTCTTTTCTGTTTCTTCTTTCGGTGTAAACAATATGCCATTGTCCTGTTGTGGCTTCTTGAGAATGAAGAAAAAAACACTAATCGATTAAGCGTGAGAACCTCATTTATGAATATTATAGCTTTTGGCCTCTTCTTTGGTATGGAGGCTAAGGTGCATTATTCTTCGACTTAGGACTGAATTTTGTTTTTTTGTCTTTGAGTGAAAACCAATTTTCGATCACTTGGAAACAAAAAACCACTTTGGTTGAAATCGATGCTATATAATGTAGATAACTTATGAACTTTCTGCTCCATTGTTATCTTCTTTGGTTATGAGTGATGTGAATGCTTGATTCTTGTTAGCCTTCAATGGGAAAATGAATAAGTTTCCTATTTTAGCAAGAATTTGATTAGCGATGAGGTTTGCTTGATCTAATCTTTCTTTAAGACTTGTGGAAGAAATTGGCTTCTTTACGCTGGTGGGTTCTGATCAAGAAATCATTTCACATCTCGGGTTAGTATTTGTTAGCATTGTGGAATATGAATGGCTTAGAATTTCTGAAGTCTGTTAGTTGAACATGTCCTCGCTGCTTCTCCTAGTGAGGTTTTCAACTCTTTTAATGAGTTTTTTTTTTCTTTAACATCGAATAGCCCCTTTAATTATATGCTTAGCTGATTTCTTTCCCTTTCCTTCTTGAGTTTTCATTTCTTCTTCCATGGAAAAATTCAATGCTTGAGGGATTTGATTTCGAATGATATTTCTTTTGTAAAGAAGATAATTTATTTGGTTCATGCCCATGTTTTTCCTTCATTCTCTAATAAGAAACAAATATTTTATTTGGTGCGGGGATTGCTAATTGTTCTCATTGGGATACTTAAATATTTTATTATTACTTTTCAACAATTTATATAGAACTTTACAAACTTTTGGTTTATTTTAATCACTTTGTGTTTCTTCTTCAAGCGTGTGAGCTCTTAAACCTCTCCGATTCGCACCTTCGTTCTTGAAAAAGTATCTTTTTTATTTATTTATTTAATGTGGTCATCTCTATTTTATGATTCATATAAATTGGTTGTTAAATTTGTCTTTTAATTTTTTTCAACCATTTAATCAGGAAAGTTTGTATTTAAATGTGTTATGAATTAAAATGACCTAATGTTTTGGATCATTACGATTAAACTTCTATGGAAACTCAAAGGTCATGGCAATCTTTGATGATGGAGAATGGTGTCTTTGACCCATCATCATTAATAGATCATAGTTACATGGCCATAGATGGTTTTAGCACAAATATGATGTCACGGTTCTCTCATTCAATGGTAGTTCGGATCATGGAAAATGCAGAAGATTTTGCATCGATCCCCATTATTTTACTTACAAGGAGGAAGTCTTTAGAAACATAACTCACAATGTAAATTCCAGCATTACTTGTTCTTCATTATTCACCTTAGAGGAGATGAGAAATGGCATCCCTATTGGCATTTGTACTCCAAATTTATCATCTAAAATCTCAATTTGTTCGATCGTACCTCGACTTGGCACTCATTTCTTAACATCTCAAAATGATGACAAATCGGGTTTCCAAGCACCGCAAAGAGGCCTATGATGAGTTTTTTAGAATCGGTTGTCTTCAACTCTAAGTTCGACCAGTGTTCACTCATCTTATCTTGTAGGAAGCTCAGAACAAGGTTTCTTAGCTTTGATAATGAGCTCTCCTTGAGACTTGGCTCTTCTCATCCTTCGCTTGAACTTCTCAATGCCAATCACAAGCACATGCATGAGAGCTACTTCTACAACGCCAATGACAAGTACATAGATGAGAGCTACTCAATTAGCTGCTGCAGTTCAAAAGATGTTAATGAGATGCATATTTTTGCTCATGATTATAATTCCTTGTTTGAGAATCAGCAGAAACGTCCTTTCCACCATGGATCTTCTTGTGGGCTGCGAAAATTCACCACCAACTTCTCGACAATATGAAGAGAGTATGGTTTAAGATGTCGGTGTAATTTTTAGAAGGCAGATGGAATAGTGGATAAGACACTACCCAGAGATTTCACCCTCATTTTGCGAGGACTTTAGATCTTGTTCAGGCTTCGATAGACGCAAGTCCCTATAGTTAATTACCCCTCCCAATTCTGAGAGAGAACTTTCAATTAAGGCTAGTTGTTAGATCACTTAATGTGTAGCGTATAGTAGCAGTATGTGGAATTTTAGAATTTATATTTATGAAATTCATCAGTATTAGCTTAAAGCGGATGGTTGGGGAGATGATGATGTGCCCGATCTAGATCCCATGGTTCCGTCATCTACTGTCATGGTCCCTAGTCTACTTAGTCAGATGAGGTTGACCCAACCTGACCAAAGGATCCTTATTAACAACACATGGGTTACGTCATCAAAGAAATTCTTGTAGACCTTAGGTGATGTTTATCTAAAGAGACAGACTTAAGTCTACCTTAGGTGAGGCTATTTTTCCTATCCTATATCCCGATTCACAACTCAAAGGGTAGAGCCATTGGGAGCATAGGCTACGGTCATTATCGTAATATAATGGAGCCTTACCAAACCAGACTTTGGTCAAAGCGCATCATCGTGGAGTTGGCCAAGCACAGTTAGAGGATATGACGCGTCCTTACTAGCATGAGATTGATTAAGTGTGAACATATTAAAATACTTGGTTTGACATTGACTCTTTTGTGAGTTAGAGTTTTCTTAATTTGTCACCTTGAATAAACAGTTGTGGAAGGTGGATAGATTACGTTTTGCTTTTAATGATTGAATTTTATTTAAACAGTTTTTAGATTGATACTTGATTTTAAGTTAATTTGATTTGAAATTAAAATAATATTTTGATGGAAGTATACACTCCAATTGAAATCACCATTCAACACAGCCATCATCGGGGTAGTTAATTGATTGAATCGAATATATTTGAGAACTTTAGATCCTATCAATTCTAGCTCTCTAACGAGGATCGGATCTATCACATGACAAAATTAACTTTTCGAGATATTTAATATGTTGAAATTATTATGATAGATTTTAAGTTTTGTTAACGGTCTTAAGCAGGAAGCCCCCGGCAACCTCAGACACTTGAATCTAAACATTCAGCATAGTGTCGTGGCCCATGCGGGTGTTTATAGCTTAGATAATTTCATCTAATAGACATTTCAGTACATGAATTTAATATAACACTCTTACTTGTTCTTTGTGAATTTTATTTGATTACCATTAATTTTGACTTCAAATACAAGATCCAAATGATCTTTTTAAAGGATACATTCATGATTGCTCATGAGTTGCCTAATTGAATTTGTGCTTGTAAAAAAGCTACTAAATTACTTACACATTTTTATTTTCAATCTGAAATTGAACATTTGAATTTACCATCAATCATTTGTCCTTTGGTATTCAATTGAAATCCTTATTTCCTTTTGACATCAAATGCGATTATTCAAGTGTATTATTCACATTGATTACTTGTTCATGAATTTAACACTTTGAATATCGAAAGAGAAACTTTGTTCATACAAAAAGACTTCGAATCCAATATGGATTTATTCTTGATTCCACATCAAGTTTCATGTTTATTTAAAAGAAGCTAACTTCAAATTTATCATTAGTCTCTCGTGATTTTATTATTAGCCTCCTCAAGCTTCACTTGCATTTAATTTGAATATCTTCATTTATTCTGACATATAAAGCAATAGGCTCAAGCATTCATTTGGTGGTAAACTAAATGAATGAATTCACTTTTAGCTGCTTGATGTTCTCTTTTGTTGAAGCTAGAGAATTAGATATTTAAGCTTCAGTATAGACGTTCTTGTTTATCATGTCAAGTGTATGATTTTACTAGTGTTTAGTTCATAGAGGAGAAAACTTTACATAAGTTTTAACATGCCTTCTAAAAAAATGATACTTTGCAACTCTTAGAACTAAAAGAACGACTTATAAAATTGAGCTCACTTAAAAGATCCCTAAAAGGATTAACAAGCCTCCGAATTAATTTTCTTACAAATATAATAAATGAAATCATTGAACTTTAAAATCACTTGTAAGTACCATGTGAACCTTATATTCCTTTTTTTATTTCCACAAATTAGAGGATATGGTGACTCTTATTATCATTTGAATTCTTTTAAAAGCTTTCAAAACTCTAATTGTCCATGAAGAAGATTGAGCCTCCAAATTGTTTCAAATATTCATTCGGTTTCATTCTTATAAGTCCTCCTTTCAAGTTTAACATGTGCACTTGTATTTATTTTATGTCTTTGTAACCTCACATTCGTTATGATAAAAAATTCAATATAGGTCTTTTATTTAATTCCATTTAAATTTTTTGATTATCTCTTTTTTTTTATTAAGTCCAAAAATTCGACGAAATTTCGGCAACATTTTGGCTAGGGTAGCGACATCTAATAATTTTGGAGGTCTTTTCGTCACGCCCTGATGAGCATGACAGTTGGTGTTTTACAACACCTCGATCGATTTTCATCTCATCACGTCCTGATGAGTATGGCGCCTTCAAACCGCAAACACAACATCTATACACATAATATTTTTCTTTTACACATTCAAACTCAAATCTATTGCTCATTCACCAAAGCTAAGGGGATGTGGAGGAGATGTTGGAACGAGAAGAACTACTGATGAGTGTTCTTCCCACTGCAAAGGGAATTGGAAGGGTAATTCATGACTATGTGCTTGATCAGGAGGAGGTATCTTGAGAGGAACCTGATGATGAGTTGCCTCTAGCTACATTTATAAAGAAAGATGGCTTAAGGGTGGATTCAACAAAGGGGAATAAGGGAAGGAGGGTTCAAGTGAAATTGAGAAAAAATAGAAGAGATTTTCAGTTTGGGAGGAAATGAGAGAAATGGAAAATTTTCGGTTTGGGAGGAAATGAGGAAATGGAGAAGAGATTTTCAGTTTGGGAGGCAATGAGAGAAATGGAAAAGATGATTTTCGGTTTGGGAAGAGATGAGGAAAAGAGGAAGGAGGATTTTCAGTTTAGGAAGAATAAGGAAATGGAGAAAGAGAGAAATGAGGGAAAGCCTATTGTTTCCTTGTGGTTCGAAGGGGAGATGAACGGAAGAGGGATTCGATTTTACTTCAATCGGGGCTGAGGAGAAAAATGAGCGAGAGTCCTTCGGTTAGGGGACTGATCCGTTTTGAAGGAGAAGAAAGGAGGAGCGGTTGAAAAGATCGTGCGGTTTGGCCATTCGAACGGAAGAGCGGGAGGGAGGAGTTCCGTTCCTTCGGATCGAGTGAAAGTAAGGAAGAATCGCGTGGGTCGGGCAAGCTCAGGTCGTGCGTGCTGCGTGGTCCTTCGGCCGTTAGAAGGTATTATGGGTCGATTTTAGGTTATTAGCCCCTATGGGTCGGTTTTAGGTAATTAGCCCTTTTGATAATATTTTTTTATTGTTTAATCAACTTTAATACGACTTTATATATATAAGATTGATATATATATGTTGATTGATTATTGATTTTTTTTGAATACGCGCGTGATCGGTGTCAGTGGATAATTTTATCAAATCGGCGTTATCATTTCCGACCGCTCAATTTTTTCCAAACTTATCCAATTGAGTACGAATAGTTACTTGTTAGAATTGATGTTTAACTAACGTAATCAATTTAATGAGCGGAGGTCGTTTGGGCGTCATCGCGACTTCGACTCGATATAATGTTGGCACGTTGATAGCGATCACGATCGGTTGATAGATTGTGCAATATTTATATCGACTCGATGTTACGAATGCAATGGTGAAGTCGTTTGTAGATCGGAGATCAATTGGGTTAATTTTTATGACATAGAGTATACCCAATATTTATATCACGATTTCGATGTTACGAGCGATGGCGAAATTCGTTGCGAGGTCAATTGGGCTGATTTTAATGACATCCAGTGTACTTCACCGATTTGTGCCTACGCCGATCATTCGACATTTGCAATGCAATTGGCGTGGGCGGTCTCATTTGGTAGTTTTTTCGTTTGAAGCTAAACCAAATCAATTTTATGAATAAAGTCGTTTGGACGTGTAGCGACTTCGACTCCGATATGCGTTGGCACATTGATAGCTCGATCACCTGATTGGTTGATCATTAAATTGTGCAATATTTATATTCTGATCAATTTCGATATTCTGAACGCAATGACGAAGTCTGTCCGTCGATCGGAGGTTATTTGGGCTTATTTCGGCGATGTTTGGTGTATCTCAGCTCTGATTTGTGCTTTGAAACATCCGAAGTCGATCGAATTTATCTTATAAGCTCGATTCGACTCATGCGATATATATAAATATCAACACTTCTCTTCTACTGTTAGACTGGAGATATCTACATCTGATCCAAGAGATATTTGCTGAACTCACCAATTATGCACTTGAAGATGTGGAAGAGATTGATGATTCACTCATTGGTGCCATGTCTGAGAACAAGTTGTCTTCTTCTAGTTGCTCTATTGTGTAAGGTTTCACGCAAACTGGTTCTAATGACTTGCCATTTTGTTCTTGTGAAAGTGAGCATGAGGAAGATACAGATTGTCAGCCACAGGAGCAGCTGTGTAAGTCAAAGAAATCTGAACTGATAAATATGCTTGAGATGGTATGAAGAAATTTTGTTTAATTTTATGGTAATTCTTCATCATTGCTTACCTGAAAGAAATTCATTATTTAGTGTTATATCTTGGTACAGGCTGACGAGAGATTCAACCAGTTCATAGATCAAATTCAGAATGTTGTGTCAGCATTCCATGCTACAGCTAAATTGGGATCTAATCTACCTGCTCAATTCGGTATCCGCACAATATCCAGCTTCTATAAGAAGATAAGGAATAAGATTACAGAACATATTGCTTCTAACGATCAAGAACCTCGCTCTAAATGCATGCAAGAGGAAGAAAGAAACTTTGACTATTCTTTCTTGCAGAGACAGTTGGCTCTACAGCAGCTAAAGCAGAGAGATCAGCCATCCTGGAGGCCACAGGGAGGCTTACCTGAAAAATCTGTTTCAGTTCTTCGGGCATGGTTGTTTCAGAACTTTCTGCATCCGTGAGTTTTTTTTTATATATAGTTGAACGTGAAAATTCACAACTCAAAACTTTCTTTATTATAACGATTTTATTTTCAATCATAGGTTGAATAAAACAAAAAATAAAAACATCATTTTTTTAAAAATGACTATTTATACGTAACTAAATGAGATATGAGTGTAATGCAATTAAAAGTAATTGAGTGTTAATCAAGTTAGGGAGAAGTCATAAGATTATGGATTAATGTGATCGCTTAATCTTTCTTCGTTGATGAATGGTGATGATAAAGAGAAACAAATAGAAGAATTTACTTTAAAGTTAGAAATTTTAAAAGTATTAAAGAGCCTTTTTGGGGTAGAAAAGTTTGTTCAAAATGGTCATAGCTAAATTTAACTCAAGTTAAAAAGTAAAATATTTGAATTATAAGATATTGGTTCATTTTGTATGAAAAAATTTATTAGAAGAAAGTGAGTGAATTTAATTATAAATTTATTCAGATTTGAATACATTAGAATTTAAACTCATGATCTTATCATTGCAAGCCAACTCTCCCAACTATCATAAAAAAGTAAGCTGCATAAATAGATTGTATATCAAAATATTCTCATATTATTTTAAAATAGTATAAATATAATACAATATGATGTTAAGCACCATAATATCATAAGTTTATAAATATAAATATAAATTATGGACTATGTAATGGAAGGCAACTAAACATGTAAGCACAATATTAATATCCTACAATGAATAAGACATATTACATCATTCGTCATTATATCTTTCATCTTTTGTAGCAAGTAAACATGCAAGAATAAGTGAATGTGTAGAGGGGCCAATGTTGGAGGTCTATAACATGGAGATGGAGTCTCTTTGCTCATCTACTCATTAGTCTACTCTAGCTTATAAGGGTCTTTGATTGCTCCATTCATACATATTAGGGAGTAAAAAGACGACTCTTTATAAACATCAAAAGTTTTTCTCCATTCAACTTGAATGATTGAAATTTATTTCATTTTATGTTTAAAGATAGTAAGATAATACTCAAATTAGTTACTTTTAATAAAGATACAAAATAATAATAATAATGCAACAACAATACAAAACTATTCACTCTTCTAATCTATATCTTATATTCAATAGGTAGATATGAGGAGAGAGAAAGAGAGTGAGGGAGAGAGAGAGAGAGAGAGAGAGAGAGAAATTTTTTTATATCTCAAGGAAAAATATAAGAGTCATGAAATGATCGTAAGAGGAAAAAAAAAGAAACCATACAAATATTAAATTTTGGAATAAATTGATCTATAAGAAGATCCAAGTCTTCAATATAGTGACCATTAACGACATTACATGTAGTACATAAATTATTAAAACTCCCATTTAATAAATATAATTAGAACATTGAATGACAATCTAAAATATATGTTTGATTGTGATCCCTTCAAGAGAAAGGCCATCCATTTAACCATGCTATTGAAATGATTTGACCCCATCATTGAGATCATAATAAACAACATATTCAAGGGCCACCAAATCCATAAATTATGATGTTGATTAAAAAAAACAAAATAAAGAGACTAACCTCAATTCTCATTTTTATGGAGAATATTTATAGAATTACAAAGGCTCACAATGACTCTAAAAGATCCATCCACTTCATGATCACACCCTTATAAACGTCATTCTTTTTATTCACGAGTTTATCATACTTTATGTAGCATTATAATTTTATATTAAAATGCATTTATTATTTAATATTTTTATTAATGTATAATGATCAATTTTATATGTTAGTATAGTATCAATCTAAAATAGTCCATACTTATGCTAACATCTTAACACTAAAGGAATTTGGTCAAATTTATATCAACATGTGTATATATCTTTAGTAGATGTCTTTATTAATGCATCTTCTACTATATAATTTTTTTAAAAATTTTGTCTTAGCTTTGTATGAAGATCTAATACATACACAAAAACTAGAAAAGAACCACCTGGGTTTTTACGTGAAAAATCAAAGAGGAAAAATTAAGCCTAGCTTAATCAAAATAATGTACTACATAAATGAAGTTATAAAATTTCCCCTTCCTTTAATTTGAGAAGATGGTGTTACAAAGTTGAAAGTTATACAAAAATTAAACAATATAAACTTAAAATA